>JBBPBX010042535.1:7974-28361 GCA_038048925.1 Garcialebias charrua
TACAGTATACACATAGCTTTTATATACATTTTTTTTCTCTATTAGTTCTCATCATGTGATGAAATAAATGTGTTTTATGGAATAAATGTAGCATAGGTTCGTTTAATAATTGTCACGTTTAAACAAATTCTTTACTCTTATTCTGTTTATACATGTGAATAATTTATATTTAGCTGAATCCTTTGTCTTGTAGTGAGACTTTCTTATTGATTTTTATTTATGTCACTACCTTGGATGGGTTATCGCAATGGGGATCTTCCCAGTGAAATAAATGAATAAATGTTGTATGTTGCTCTATTGAAACCTGAGTGCCCTGCATGCTCATAATAAAGAATCCTGATTAAAGCCTCCAGGTGAGTCTCCGTTAATGAACAACCATCCATCAGAAATGATCTTTTCAACCTACAGCTCTAATTCAATCTTCGGTTCAGCGGGGATTGAAAGGCACTCACACAACAAATTAGACTTTAGGCTTCAGAGCCATTTCATTTGAAAACGCTGGGCGTTAATGTTTGAATACACTGCTTTGAGTCACCCAGAGAAAGATTTTAGCATCGTAGCAGCTAACGGAACTGAAAGGACACGGATGCAAACAAAACTGCTTGAAGTGATACATGTGGACATTACTATTGGAAATGTCATCCTCTAATTTGTTTTGTTCTGCATCTATTGTCTGACTCAAATTTTCCATTTCTGCACAATGCTGAGCAGTAAAGTTACTTGTTTTAAAGTTGACATCTTGATGTTTGGGAAGGCGGTATCTGAAAATTCACTTTTATTTGCTGTTCATTTTATTTTATTTGCCGTTAAATACCTGTCGGTACCCTCGTTCATGATCTGAGTCATCCTTATCCCCTTGCACCTATTGTTTTATTCAACATTGTTCTCCCAGAATAATTGATGATGCAGCACCAGGTACCAGCTCTGTAGAACACGTTGGCTCTGTGCTCTCTGTCAGTTTGTCGAGCCTCAGAACTGAAGATACAAGAAGCAAATAAGTGTGGAGTACCTCATTTGAATGTGAAGGTCAGAGTAAAGTGGAAAGAAAATGTAGCGTAGTTAAACATAACTTGCAGGGAAGTTCTGTTTCACAGATATGAAGACATTAAGTGTACAGTGTAGCTTTTTGCTGCTTATTCTGCCAGTCAAAATTAATAGGTCAAGTTTAGTTTGTTACATGTTACATGTATTGTACTGATCACCACTTTTGTTTGCACTGTTGCTATAAAAGTATACATAAAACAACAACTTTTTTGTCAATTAGAATTGTTTTTCAAAGATCACTGATTTTCCAGAGTTCATCTCAACAATGCTTCACATTATTCCATTAGCTAGGAAGAGGGAGCATTTAAAACATACTTAAGAACAGGGGTAGCCGGCCAATAGGGGGCGCTAGGGCGCCGCCCCACTAGAACTTCTGGAGCTATTCATCATTTTACATTGAAGACTTAAAAAAAAAATGAAATAATAAAATAAAAAAAATTCAAAATATATGTATATATGTTTTTAATTGTGTAGGATATATATTTTATAGGTAATGATGAGTTATATTGTTTGTTTAAAAAAAAAACGTTTTCTGATTGGTGACGTATTTCCGGTCCTGGGGGCGCATGAATCTTATCCATAGACTCTCGTTAAAAATGGTGCATATACAGTTATTGCACAACGTTGCAAGAGAATGGGAAGATGCTGGGCACAGATTTCTGCGCCCTGGGCACGTCCAACATGAGCTGTACCTACCGATCAAGTGCTTCCGATCTTTTTGTTGCTGTCTGGGAACAAAGTCATGCAGTGATTCAAGGAGGCTGGCTGCAGGTAGGTTTTCATTGAAAGCCCTTTATCTAATGCCTATTTGCCATTTCTGACTGATATGCCTCTCAACTTTTAAAAGTCTCTGTTTGTGAAAAAGCCAACCATTATCAGACTATGTATGAAATATTATTTCGGTGTCAGCAGCGCATTTTAGACAATACAGGAATCTGTCAGCACACACAAAAATAATAAAGGACAGCTATTATCCACAGGTTGTCAGATTACTGGACTCTCAATAAATAACACTGAACAACTGGCAATAACTTTGCACCAAGCCACATCTGTGACAACTAATATGGCTAATATTAGCTTGTGACAGCTAATATTTTTATTGCTGCTGCACTGTGGCTGTAAAATGTATGATACAGTATATATGTATCTACCTTACCATCATAATTCAATCTCAACGTCACTACCTGTGCAATAACCTGTAACACAACCTGTGTAGTATATGTTAATTATGTGCAATATATATATATATATATATATATATATATATATATATATATATATATATATATATATATTTATTTATTTATTTATTTATTTATTTATATGCTTATATTACAACCTTGAAATACTTGTTCATTTAAATACATCCGGTTGCACCGTTAAAATTCTACCATGTTGTCGTTTTTTATGTCTTTAGGGCCTTGTAAATATTATAATTACTTTTTAATTTGTTGGTACTTTATTTTTGTACCTTTATTGCATGCTTTAGTTTTTTTGTTTGTTTGTTCTTTGTTGTTTTAGTGAGTCAAATTGGTTCTTCTCATCCTGAGCATTTAATTGTACTGTTGACCTTGTGTTAATCTGCATTTGATAAATAAACACGATTTGAACTTGGAACATTTTTTTTTTTTTCATTTTTGAGAAATAGCCACCACTGCTTAAGAGTTAAAACAAACTTGAATGATTTTTTTTGTATTTTAAATGGTAAATGGAGCTTATTTATACGGCGCTTTACAGCCCCTGTGAGGAGCCCCAAAGCGCTTTACAATACCAACCATCCACCCATTCATACACACATTCATACACCGGTAGCAGCAGACTGCCATGCAAGGCGCCTTTCCAGTCCTACCGGGAGCAACTCGGGGTTAAGTGTCTTGCCCAGGGACACAACGACACATGGTGTGGGGAACCAGGATTTGAACCTCCAACCTTCCGATCGGGGGACGACTGCCATTACCACTATGCCACGGCCACCCTAGGCACACATGAAGAAGTTCCTCTTGTTTAGACCGCATAATGTGCTGCAGATAATTATGGAAAGGAAAACTTTGAGGAATACAGTGTTTCAGTTTATATCATCTGTCTCTTTTTCCCTTTTGGTCCTTAAATTAAGTATTATTTTACGGCCTATAAATCACACTGGACTGTAAGTTGCATTTGTCCAAAAATTTCTATAATTTGGAAAAATTCATAAATGAGTCACGTCTTCGCATAAGTCGCACTTATTATGCATCACTGCTGATGCGTTGCATTTGTCACACGTCACCGCTGACAACCCAGAAATGTGGGCCGGTGTTGTACCAAAAATTGATTGGCTGCCAAATGACAGCCGCGGGAGTGTGCAAAGGAGGAATTTGATAATAATTTAACAGGATTAACACTTAAAAATAGGGATGCACGATATTATCGGCATGGTATCAGTACAGTATCTGCTGTTATTAACGTTAATTTTCAATATCGGACATCGGCCATTCCATTAAAGTAACTCAGCGATATTAAAGGCACTGTTTTTGCCTGCAGCAACAGCACAACGTGATGATGTTGCAGCGGCAGCACAAAGTGATGACGTTGCAGCGGCAGCGCAACATGATGACGACACCGATCTCATGGCAGAGAGGAATATTCAAAATGTCGGTGGTGTGGAAGTTTTATCTCTTGTTGGTAAGGATGTTGGATTCCGAAGATTTGTGGACTGCAATGAGCCTGACTACATTGTCCACAGTCGGATATATTTTTCCGACTACCCGAGTTATAACCGTCATTTATGACTATGTTGAGAAGCTAAAAGCTGATAGCACGACTTGTTGGGTGAGTTTTACCACAGACATTTGGATGTCAAGTTAGCCATGTTCGCATGATTAGTCTTACGGCGCAATGGATAAACAAAAACTTTGAACTTAAAAAGTCTGTCCTTCATGCACAGGAGTACAGAGGATCCCACATTGTAGCTAGGAACCCGGAACAAACCTCCACAAGTGAGACAGCATCGTAAGTTACTAACGCTAATAAATCATATTTAACGCTTTTAATTTAATATACATTAAGTTAAAGTGCTATGCATATTATATGGCTGTTAATGAATATATGTCACCAGCTCTTACAGCTGTTGCACAATTTTTGTAGCAAATAAGCCTAAATAAGAGGCCTATGTTCTCACAAAGGAACACATAAAATATCAGTATCGGTTATCGTCCGAATAAGTTTTAACATATTGTCATATCGGAAATCGGCCCAAAATCCAATATTGTGCATCTCTACTTAAAAACAATTATTTGTTTGCTTGAAATTATATCAACGGTGTGTCTCAGTCTAACTTTTCCTTAATAAATGCGCTTTGACAGTCAAATCAGTTGCATTTCCAAAGCCAATTAGCAGAAGCGGGAGCATGCAGAGGGATGACTCATTGTGCGTTTCTTCAAAATTAAACAAGATAAGAGCCTAAAAACAATTGTTTGCTTGACTATATAGCAAAGATGTGTCTCAGTTGAACTTTGACTTAATAAATGCACTTCAGTGGTCAAATTAGCTGCAATTTGCCAGGGCAGTGCAGCAAAATGAAATTGATTTGATGGTTGCTCCAGGCAAGCTGGACAAAGGTGTCAGATTGTGGCAAGCCTGTTGTGTCCTTAATTGCCACTTTTACCTATTGCATGGCACAACAGCATGCCATACTACTCAAGTGCCATCTACCAGCTGAAAATCCATCCATCCATCTATCTTCTTCTGCTTATCCGGGGTCGGGTCGCGGGGGTAGCAGCCTAAGTAGGGAGGCCCACACTTCCCTCTCCCCAGCCACTTGGAGCAGCTCCTCCGGGGGAATCCCAAGGCGTTCCCAGGCCAGCCGAGAAACATAGTCCCTCCAGCGCGTCCTGGGTCTTCCTCTGGGTCTCCTCCCGGTGGGACATGCCCGGAACACCTCACCAGGGAGGCGTCCAGGAGGCATCCTAACCAGATGCCCGAGCCACCTCAACTGGCTCCTCTCGATGTGGAGAAGCAGCGGCTCTACTCCGAGTCCCTCCCGGATGACTGAGCTTCTCACCCTATCTCTAAGGGAGAGTCCAGCCACCCTGCGGAGAAAACTCATTTCAGCCGCTTGTATCCGAGATCTTGTTCTTTCGGTCATAACCCAAAGCTCATGACCATAGATGAGGGTGGGAACGTGACTGCTGAAAATGATAAGTGTTTAATGTTTTCAGTCAGAATGAATGAAAACGGTCATAGCTCAGTCAAAAATTAATTTATAAATATGGGAAAAAATCCATAAACGAGTTGCTTCGGTGTATAAGTCGCATGGCATGTAAATTAGTCAAAAAGTTTCTTTTGACCCACGGGAGCCCTCTGTTTATAAAAAAAAAGGCATGGGACAGAATAGTGATAAATGAGGACAGAGTGAGATAATGCAGCGAGACAGATGCAGTGCAAGCACTGAAGAAGGAGACGGGTAGGAGGACAACAATGAGAGAGTTAAAGGCGTGATGCTAACAAACAAAAATACATGCCACTTATTGCACCATACGAATAACCATCATTTTTCCACTAAATTGTTATTTGAGTCACGAGGGAGTCTCTCCAACTTTGTTCTTCTCATCTTCATTACATAGAAACAGATTTTTTTTTAACAAAACACTCCCTTTAGCACCAAAGTTCATGCTCAATAATCCAGAAAAAAATCCATCAATGTTCACTCAGCACATCTGGATGGTTTATTTTTGTTGTTGGGATGTTTCATCCTTCATCCAAAGGACTTCTTCAAATCTCATGAGACACCAAACAAACTGATTCCCACAAACAGCATACTCCATAGTGAGGGGTGGGGGGGAAGAACAGTTTGCTGGTGCTAAGATTTGAAGAAGTCCTTTGGATGAAGGCCAATGTCACAAAATGACCTGACTGAACATTGTCACTCCCTTTTAGTATTCTCATAAAATTCAAATACCTACATGTATTTTAAAATTTAAATGGTGAAAATTCCTGTTAGGCAGCATGGTGCTACAGATGATAGCTCTGCCGCCTCTCAGAAATCAGGTCGCTGGTTCAAATCGAAGCCAGGGGCCTTTCTGGGTGGAGTTTGCATGTTCTTTCCGTGCATGCGCGGGTTTTCTCCGGGTACTCCAGTTTCCTCTCACAGACCAAAAACATGCATGTTAGGCTGATTGGTACCTCTAAATTGTCCCTAGGTGTGAGTGAGTGAATGGTTGTTTACTGGAGACCTGTCCAGGGTGTCCACTGCCTCTTGCACAGTGACTGCTGGATATGGGCACTAGTGAGCCCCCTGACCCGAAAAAGAAGAAGCGGGTAAAGATAATGGATGGAAGTGTGAGGTTCCTTTGACTAGTTACATGATATATAATTTAAAAGGCTTTCCCAACTAACACAATAGCTCTCTGAACAGTTTGCTTTGTCTTTTAGCATTGCAAGTCAAGAAGACTGTCTGTTTGGCTTTAGAGTGAGACTTGGAGAGTAATATTTGCAAATTTTCTCCATTTTGCTGACTTCCTACTTCTACAAGATGCTCAGATTGTTTGAACTGTATATTAGATGAACTCTTACAAATTTCAACACTAAGGTTTATGCCAAATTCACATGTAGCCTGGCACTCGCTAATCTGTCCTACCACAGTAAAAACCTCACACATTTTTCCCCCAAACAGAAGAAGTATTGTCTCACTGGACTATGACAGAAAGACAAAAAGTTGCAACGCCATTTGGAAGTGAGATTCTAAGATGACTCATTCTCGTGCTGCTGCAATTTTGAACATGTTAGAAAAATTTCTAGACAGATTTTATTGCAAAACCGTCATAGTTGCTGCTAACAGAATGTTATGAACCTGAGGGGGGGTTCAGAGTTTTTAAACATCATTTTTGAGTTTAGGTTGGCTGCAAGTCTGCTGAATCCAGCAGCCTGCTGAGCTGCATTTTTTTCACTCAGCCTAATCAGGCTTGATTAGCTCAGGTCAAACACCTGTTTGCTCTCAGCCTTTTAAATAGTCTGAGCTGAGACCTAAACACTGTGGAGCCTTACTGATGTGAGGTTGAGATTGCCAACTTAGGTTGGTGGACGCAAGCAAGGGTGCTTGTTGGAAATACTTGGAATCCTGTTGCAGGTAAAAACCAAGTTTTGCTCAAAGCAGTTATATGCTGCATGTGTGTGTGTTTCAGAGTGTTCTCCACCCACTCTGACCACTTTGTGTTGAGCTGAGGCTTTAAATGACTGTGCTGTCTAAACAGTACAGGTAGAGCAAGGGTGCTCTTGTGACAGCCTTAGTGTTTACTAAGGTTGTGTGAAACAAGTTTTAAGCTTGTTTGAGACTGGTGTAGGAAACACTAGATGTTTAACAGCTGGGAAGCTGTAGGATGTACAAACATTGAGGAGAGCTCCACCCTCTCCGCTTGTTTGTGAGTCTGCTCCAGGGGGAGTGGAAGGTGAGCTGGTTAAGCTCTTAAAGTGACTCTGGCTGCTTAAAGCAGAGTTCTGTGTGGGTTAAGGCACCTTAAGTGCTGGCTGCCACTTTGGTTTAACTTAAGAGGTGTGGGCCTGTGCCACAGGGGCCTGTTTGAGTTAATTTTGGAGACACTGAGGGCAGTGTCTGTGCAGTTGTTCAGGAGGACAACTGGGATCAACAGTGAGGGACTGTTACCTTTTTCTCTTTCTCATTTGTTTGTACTTTTGACTGTGTGGGTGCAGGTAGTCCAGTTCTCGTGTTTTGTTTATTTAGAGGGACTTCTTTGGTAAGGTAGATCGTCGCCTGGGGGGGTACGACGGTCCTGTACAGGATTGGATCAACCTGGGTGGCGTTTTATTGTTTTTGGCCTCGCCCACCAGTCCAACACTTATTTGTACTTTTTATTAATTTTCTTTTCCTTTGGACGCTGATCCAGGAGAGGACGCTCCAGTCCTGGTGAGAAGCCTGGGAGGACCCTGCCAGCCTGGAGGCTCTTAGTTTTAGTTTAATAAAAATCGTTTTAATTCTTTTTCTGTGTCAGTGTCCACTTTGTATGTTTTGGCCTTTACCGGTCGTAACATATAAATTGGGGGCTCGTCCGGGATATGAATGAACGAGCTGTTAGTTTAGTTTTGATTCAGTAGTTGTGCTGGATCTGAATGAACGAGCTGTTTTGGTTAGTTTAGGATTTGTCTGGGATGTGAATGAACAAACTAGTTTAGGAGTTGTGTTGGATTTGCATGAGCTAGTTTGTGTAGTGGTAAGCTGCTTGTTTGTTCTGTGCACCTACTGTGCATGTTGGTGGTGGTCTGTCTTTGAACAGACATTGTTTGAGCTTGGGTGCTTAAATATTTAATGGGGGCTCGTTGATTAGTTAAAACACAGTGTTTGTGACAGGCAGTTTCACAAATAGCCTTGAGCTGTGTTTTTGTGTGTTCTGTGCGGTGTACAGCTGACGTACTTAATGGTGTTTGCTAGGTTGAACAGTTTTTCTGTTCACCTTTATTTGGGTTTTTTTTTAAAGTGTGAACTTAAAAAAAATTTTTTTTTGTGAAGGACTTAACTTCAGCAGTTGGAAGCTGGCTGAAGCTTCTCTTTGGTGCTGATTGCAGAGTACTATCAGCTGTGTGTGTATGCTGCTGCCTGTGATACATTCAAGAGCAGTAGGGCATTTGTGTTTTGGTTTACTGTCATCTGTGTGCAGGACATTTGGTGGTGAACTGTTTGAGTAAGCTGTTTAAAAACAAAGAAACAGTTTTTTTGTTTTTGCTCAACAACATGGCTTTCAATTTAAAAAGATTTCTTGAACATCCCACAGTGCAAGTCTTTGTAGACTGCACAATAGAACAAAAGCTAAGGGTAGCAAACCATTTTAACATTGATGTCAGAAAATATGCTGATGATGAATGGTTGGGATGGGAACTGCTTTGTGAATTGGGTCAGCTTAGGATTTTTCCTGAGATGAATGAGCAAATGCGTTTGAGAGAAAAGGAGGAGGAAAGAGAACGTTTGATTGCCATGGAGAGAAAGAAGCTTGAAGAGGAGCGAGCTGCTCTTGAGCAGGAGCAAGTTGCTTTAAAAGAAAAACAAGAGCTTGAACTGCAAATTAAACAACAAAGACGTCAAGCTGCTTTGGAGGAAAAGAAGCGTCTGTGGGAACAAGAGGAAATTGAACGACAAAGACTTCAAGTTGCTCGTGAACAAAACATACTGAAGTTGCAGAAGGAGTTGAGAGTGTTGAGGCTCAAAGCTGAACTGAAAAAGCAACTGGAAAAGCAACATTCATGTTCTACAGTGTGTCATCTAAAGGCGACACCAGAGCCTTGCACTCAAGAAGGTGAGCCTCTCACACTTCAACAGGAGATGGCGCCACAGGAACATTGTCTTCAGGAGGAGAACATTGAGGATGACATCAATTTGGGTGACAGTTTTTTCTTATTACATGAAACTGAACCTGAACAAGTTCAGTCAGATGGGGATTTTAATAACTTTGAGCTGAATGAACTTGACATTAATCTGTGTGAATGTTTTTTATTCAGTTCTGAAGCAGAGGAAGTCCCATTGAACCTGACTGAGGACCCAAAAGAAACAGTTCCTCCTGTTTCTTTGCATTCTTCTGTAGCTCCTGCTAAAAACAATGATGGAGATGATGATGTGTACTTAAGTGACACATTTATGACGAGTCTTGAAGAGAAACAAGTTCCTGTAAAAACAGAAATGTTTGCAAATGAAGTAGATGAAGCAAAACTTCTGTTGTCCAGACAACAGTTGATGGAACTGAAGAATAAAGACTATATCGACATGGGGAAAAGTCTTCATCTGCTGTTTGGAACTGAACATCTAGTTCAGTCAGGAGAGGACCTGAAATTATCAAAGAAGGTGAAGTCACACAAAACAATTCCACCTGTTCCTTTGTTTTCTCTTGCAGAGAACAATGAGGGAGTGTTGAAGGACAATGTGCAATCGATTACTAAAAGTGCAGCAGAAAATGCATTTTTGCTGTCTGTGAAATGTGAGGTGCTGCAACCTTACATTGAGCACAATGCACATGATTCTGTGTCTAACTGTCTCTGTGCTTACAGTGTGGCTGAGAGCAGAGCTGTTGAAACTGACACAGGGATGCTGTCCGGTGCAGAGAATGAGGACAGATCCCCCCTGACTGTCAAGACCAGTATTCAGTCACACGCTGGCACCAACTATGGTGTTTTTTGTTTGGGGTCGATGACTAATAAAAAGCTTTTCAGGGTAAACTTAGACAAGCGCTGCTTGTTTGGTTTTAAAACTTTTTGAGTGTGACTGTAGAATAAATGTTAGCGGTTTGATGGACTAGTTTTTTAAATGGTGTTTTTAGTCCATTTAGGTGGTGTGACCGCTACATTTTAACCCTCTGTTTTTTTTGTATGGGTGGATGTGTGATGTTTTCCCCTAACATACACATCACCCCCATACAAAATAACTTTCGGTGGGGGTGTTATGAACCTGAGGGGGTTCAGAGTTTTTAAACATCATTTTTGAGTTTAGGTTGGCTGCAAGTCTGCTGAATCCAGCAGCCTGCTGAGCTGCATTTTTTTCACTCAGCCTAATCAGGCTTGATTAGCTCAGGTCAAACACCTGTTTGCTCTCAGCCTTTTAAATAGTCTGAGCTGAGACCTAAACACTGTGGAGCCTTACTGATGTGAGGTTGAGATTGCCAACTTAGGTTGGTGGACGCAAGCAAGGGTGCTTGTTGGAAATACTTGGAATCCTGTTGCAGGTAAAAACCAAGTTTTGCTCAAAGCAGTTATATGCTGCATGTGTGTGTGTTTCAGAGTGTTCTCCACCCACTCTGACCACTTTGTGTTGAGCTGAGGCTTTAAATGACTGTGCTGTCTAAACAGTACAGGTAGAGCAAGGGTGCTCTTGTGACAGCCTTAGTGTTTACTAAGGTTGTGTGAAACAAGTTTTAAGCTTGTTTGAGACTGGTGTAGGAAACACTAGATGTTTAACAGCTGGGAAGCTGTAGGATGTACAAACATTGAGGAGAGCTCCACCCTCTCCGCTTGTTTGTGAGTCTGCTCCAGGGGGAGTGGAAGGTGAGCTGGTTAAGCTCTTAAAGTGACTCTGGCTGCTTAAAGCAGAGTTCTGTGTGGGTTAAGGCACCTTAAGTGCTGGCTGCCACTTTGGTTTAACTTAAGAGGTGTGGGCCTGTGCCACAGGGGCCTGTTTGAGTTAATTTTGGAGACACTGAGGGCAGTGTCTGTGCAGTTGTTCAGGAGGACAACTGGGATCAACAGTGAGGGACTGTTACCTTTTTCTCTTTCTCATTTGTTTGTACTTTTGACTGTGTGGGTGCAGGTAGTCCAGTTCTCGTGTTTTGTTTATTTAGAGGGACTTCTTTGGTAAGGTAGATCGTCGCCTGGGGGGGTACGACGGTCCTGTACAGGATTGGATCAACCTGGGTGGCGTTTTATTGTTTTTGGCCTCGCCCACCAGTCCAACACTTATTTGTACTTTTTATTAATTTTCTTTTCCTTTGGACGCTGATCCAGGAGAGGACGCTCCAGTCCTGGTGAGAAGCCTGGGAGGACCCTGCCAGCCTGGAGGCTCTTAGTTTTAGTTTAATAAAAATCGTTTTAATTCTTTTTCTGTGTCAGTGTCCACTTTGTATGTTTTGGCCTTTACCGGTCGTAACACAGAACTTGTGTTAAACACTTCACACTTTAGTTCCTGTAATTCTAGTGGACTACATTTGTATTAGTTTGTTGATATGTGTGCAAACTCCAGGAATGGTTTGGTTAAAACTTTACCAGAAGTGCAAACTTGTACCGTAATTCATGGTCTCCAATAATCACATTCTAGTGAGATCCTACTGTAAATGGAAACATGGTATTTAATTAAAAATAGTAAATTGACTTAAATCAGTTTTCATCAAATAGTGATTAAGACTCACTTTTAGTAAGTTACTTGTAATTTGTGGTCAAAAAATCTCAGTAGCTCAGTTAACTTGAGCTCGTTTCATTTAGAAAAAGTAAGTTTTTGATAAGTGTGAACAAATCCCGTATCATATCGCGGTAATAAGACATCTCGCGCATGCTCAGAACAGAACCACACACGCACACTGCGCATGCCTCATTTTTGAGCGCGTTTCACTCTTCTCTTGGGAAATATCGTAACAGATACCAGTAAGTATGTTTTTTTAATCATAATGTATGAAGTTGGTATTTAAATGTTTTTTAACAGGCGATGTTGGTGTGCATTTCTCGCAGAAATATGGGTATTGTCTCAGCTCGTGTTAGCTAACGGTAGAGCTAGCCAACTAATGATATTTAACATAAACCTAGCTAGTGGCAATATTCCACAATATAATTTTAAATTTTCGTTTGAGGCAATTGTGCTCTCGCGTGCCGTGGAAGTTAAGAGTCGCAGGGAAAAGAAAGGTGGAGGCACGCGGGGTGTCTTCCCCCAGTTGCTTCTTAGCAGCTAAGCTAAGAGGATACACGAGTGAGTCGCACAGACTGCAAACACTTAAAAAAATAATAGCAACCTGAACCAAACGTTTGGTTCTGCTGCCCCTTGGCTTGTTGATCACGGATCAGACAGGCCACCAGCAAACCTCCCATTTCAGTCTGCTCAACAACTACTAGCTAGCTTCTGTTAGCTGTGCAAAGGGTCCCTGTGTGAAACGGTGAGCATCTTCTTCTTTCGGCTTTTCCCTTTTCAGGTGTCACCACAGCGAGTCATCCTCCTCCACCTCACTGTCCTCTGCATCCTCATGTCCTCACTCCAACTACCTTCATGTCCTCTCTAACTGCATCCATATATCTTCTCTTTGTCTTTTTCCTGGCAGCTGCAGCTGCATTTGTACTCGGACCCACACAAATATCTGAGCTTGACATGTAATGAATAAGTGATTATTCTCATGTGTAATGTAATTCGAACTGTAAAACTAAAATAGTTTTTTTCTTAATTTTCTAATTTATAACCACAAGTCTGGTTAATGTTATTACAGGAAATCCCTGTTTGGAAAAGCATCTTCAAGCTTGAAGAAGGTGACGCTTCATGTGAGTAAAATCCATCACCATTAAATGACTTATTCATTTATCTATTCATCTTAAACATCAGAATGAATGTGTCATAAGGCCCTCTCACACTTGAACGTTTTAGACAACTCATGCCAACTTGTGAAAATTTAGGAGATATCTATAGTGCAGCTATGTTTACTCTTTAAGATTTTTATTCCTGTTAATGTGACGAGACATTTCCATTTATTAACAGATGACAGCATTGATGAAACATATGGTGTGAATGTGCAGTTTGAATCTGATGAAGAGGTAAAGGTTTTTTTTCATGATGTTACAGGTAGTCCCCGACTTACGAGCGAGTTCCGTTACAACGAGGCGCTCGTAACACGGAAATCTCGTAAATTGGAACGGCCGCCACGTGTCTCGTAAGTCCGGAATTTCGCTCGTAAGTTGGAACGGTTTTGCTAGCGCGACTACAAACACTTGTTTTTCATCGAAAAACTGCTTATGAGTGCATAAAAATGATCGGAAACGTGTGTCCACATGTTTAGCTAACGAACTGTGGTGAAAAAACACAGAAAAACTCGGTATTTTTTGCGTTTTTTCCAAAAATTCGCCAGCTCGTAAGTCCGGAACCTCGTAAGTAAGAGCGCTCGTAAGTTGGGGACTACCTGTATATTCCTTTTTGTTCTCAGCTTTCTGCACAACGAACTGACCCTCATTGAAAATAAGATTCACCTGACTTTGAATTTCACTGATGAAAGTTATTGTAAATTTTGTCCTCAGAAGCTTTGGAACATCCAGATGTTTGTGCTCAAAATAAATTATAAAAGTAATCATTTTTCTGGTTTGCAGGAAGGAGATGAAGACCAGTTTGGAAAAGTACGAGATGAACACTCAGATGAATACGGTGAAGGAGATATATTATTATTAATAATAATAATTAATATTTTGAAATTGTTTGTGTTTTTCACACGCACAGTTCAGTATTGTACCATGCTGGCGAGTGCTCAGAGTGAAGCAGAAAAGGAACGTATCATAGGGAAAATGGAGTCGGATCAGGAGCTGTCAAAAATCCTCTACCAGCTTCAGGAGACCGAGAAGGAGGACATAATTTGGGTAAGACTTCCTGTTTGTGAAGTTATGCCATAAAACCATTTGTCTGTGTGGACCGTCACAGCTCGGTTTTGTTTTCTAGGAAGAGCGATCTCGCAGGGAGAGGATAAATGGAGCTTATTTATATAGCGCTTTCCAGCCCCCTGTGAGGAGCCCCAAAGTGCTTTACAATACCAGCCATCCACCCATTCATTCAGACATTCATACACCGGTAGTGGTAGCCTTCCTTGCAAGGCGCCATCCAGACCTACCGGGAGCAACTCGGGGTTAAGTGTCTTGCTCAGGGACACAACGACACATGGTGGGCGGATGCGGGATTCGAACCTCCAACCTTCCGATCAGGGGTCGACTGCCATTACCACTACACCACGGCCGCCCCAGGGTGAGGAAGTCTCGTGTTGATGACTTGGAAGCAATGGACATTGGCCATGGAGAGGTAAATACTGTCACATTTACATACATACCGGTACATACATACTTGCATACATACATGTACATGTACACGTACATATATACATGCATACATACATACGTACATACATGTACATAGCCGGTACATGTACATACATGTACATACCGGTACATGTGCATACATGTACATACCGGTACATGTGCATACATGTACATACCGGTACATGTGCATACATGTACATACCGGTACATGTGCATACATGTACATACCGGTACATGTGCATACATGTACATACCGGTACATGTGCATACATGTACATACCGGTACATGTGCATACATGTACATACCGGTACATGTGCATACATGTACATACCGGTACATGTGCATACATGTACATACCGGTACATGTGCATACATGTACATACCGGTACATGTGCATACATGTACATACCGGTACATGTGCATACATGTACATACCGGTACATGTGCATACATGTACATACCGGTACATGTGCATACATGTACATACCGGTACATGTGCATACATGTACATACCGGTACATGTGCATGCATGTACATACCGGTACATGTGCATGCATGTACATACCGGTACATGCATGTACATACCGGTACATGCATGTACATACCGGTACGTGTACGTGCGTGTACATACCGGTACGTGTACGTGCATGTACATACCGGTACGTGTACGTGCGTGTACATACCGGTACGTGTACGTGCGTGTACATACCGGTACGTGTACGTGCGTGTACATACCGGTACGTGTACGTGCGTGTACATACCGGTACGTGTACGTGCGTGTACATACCGGTACGTGTACGTGCGTGTACATACCGGTACGTGTACGTGCGTGTACATACCGGTACGTGTACGTGCGTGTACATACCGGTACGTGTACGTGCGTGTACATACCGGTACGTGTACGTGCGTGTACATACCGGTACGTGTACGTGCGTGTACATACATGTACATACATGTACGTGTATGTACATGTACATACATGTACGTACATGTACATACATGTACGTGTATGTACATGTACATACATGTACGTACATGTACATACATGTACGTGTATGTACATGTACATACATGTACATACATGTACGTGTATGTACATGTACGTGTATGTACATGTACATACATGTACGTGTACATACCAGTACGTGTACATACCAGTACGTGTACATACATGTACGTGTACATACATGTACGTGTACATACATGTACGTGTAGTACATGCGTGTACGTGTACATACGTGTACATGCGTGTACGTGTACATACGTGTACATGCGTGTACGTGTACATACGTGTACATGCGTGTACGTGTACATACGTGTACATGCGTGTACGTGTACATACGTGTACATGCGTGTACGTGTACATACGTGTACATGCGTGTACGTGTACATACGTGTACATGCGTGTACGTGTACATACGTGTACATGCGTGTACGTGTACATACGTGTACATGCGTGTACGTGTACATACGTGTACATGCGTGTACGTGTACATACGTGTACATGCGTGTACATACGTGTACATGCGTGTACGTGTACATACGTGTACATGCGTGTACGTGTACATACGTGTACATGCGTGTACGTGTACATACGTGTACATGCGTGTACGTGTACATACGTGTACATGCGTGTACGTGTACATACGTGTACATACGTGTACGTGTACATACGTGTACATAGTACGTGTACATACGTGTACGTGTACATACGTGTACATACGTGTACGTGTACGTACGTGTACATACGTGTACGTGTACGTACGTGTACATACGTGTACGTGTACGTACGTGTACATACGTGTACGTGTACGTACGTGTACATACGTGTACGTGTACGTGTACATACGTGTACATGCATGTACGTGTACATACGTGTACATGCATGTACGTGTACATACGTGTACATGCATGTACGTGTACATACGTGTACATGCATGTACGTGTACATACGTGTACATGCATGTACGTGTACATACGTGTACATGCATGTACGTGTACATATGTACATGTACATACATGTACATACATGTACGTGTATGTACATGTACATACATGTACGTGTATGTACATGTACATACATGTACATACATGTATGTGTATGTACATGTACATACATGTACATACATGTATGTGTATGTACATGTACATACATGTACATACATGTACGTGTATGTACATGTACATACATGTACATACATGTACGTGTATGTACATGTACATACATGTACATACATGTACGTGTATGTACATGTACATACATGTACATACATGTACATACATGTACGTGTATGTACATGTACATACATGTACATACATGTACGTGTATGTACATGTACGTGTACATACATGTACATACATGTACATGTACGTGTACATACATGTACATACATGTACATACATGTACGTGTATGTACATGTACATACATGTACATACATGTACGTGTATGTACATGTACATACATGTACATACATGTACGTGTATGTACATGTACATACATGTACATACATGTACGTGTACGTACATGTACATACATGTACATACATGTACGTGTACGTACATGTACATACATGTACGTGTACATACATGTACGTGTATGTACATGTACATACATGTACGTGTACGTACATGTACATACATGTACGTGTACGTACATGTACATGTACATATATGTATGTGTACATACATGTACGTGTACGTACATGCGTGTACGTGTACATACGTGTACATGCATGTACGTGTACATACGTGTACATGCGTGTACGTGTACATACGTGTACATGCGTGTACGTGTACATACGTGTACATGCGTGTACGTGTACATACGTGTACATGCGTGTACGTGTACATACGTGTACATACGGGTACGTGTACGTACGTGTACATACGTGTACGTGTACGTACGTGTACATACGTGTACGTGTACGTACGTGTACATACGTGTACGTGTACGTACGTGTACATACGTGTACGTGTACGTACGTGTACATACGTGTACGTGTACGTACGTGTACATACGTGTACGTGTACGTACGTGTACATACGTGTACGTGTACGTACGTGTACATACGTGTACGTGTACGTACGTGTACATACGTGTACGTGTACGTACGTGTACATACGTGTACGTGTACGTACGTGTACATACGTGTACGTGTACGTACGTGTACATACGTGTACGTGTACGTACGTGTACATACGTGTACATGCATGTACGTGTACGTACGTGTACATGCATGTACGTGTACATATGTGTACATGCATGTCTGTGTACATACGTGTACATACCGGTACGTGTACATACATGTACATACATGTACATACATGTACGTGTACGTACATGTACATACAAGTACATACATGTACGTGTATGTACATGTACATACAAGTACATACATGTACGTGTATGTACATGTACATACATGTATGTGTACGTACATGTACATACATGTACGTGTACGTATATGTACATACATGTACGTGTATGTACGTGTACGTACATGTACATACATGTACGTGTATGTACATGTACATACATGTACATACATGTACATACATGTACATACCAGTACGTGTACATACCAGTACGTGTACATACATGTACGTGTACATACCGGTACGTGTACATACTAGTACGTGTACATACATGTACATACCGGTACGTGTACATACATGTACATACCGGTACATACATACATACAACGTAATTACTACATACATACTACATGCATACATACACACATACATACCACATACGTACATACATACCTACAACATACTCCATAAATACTACACACATAATACATACATACTACATACATATAAATACATATATACATACAAATACATATATACATACAAATACATATACATATAAATACATATACATACAAATATATATATATATATATATATATATATATATATATATATATATATATATATATATATATATATATATACACAAAAATGCATATACATACATGTATATATATACATACATTTACATACGTATGTATGTATGTAGTATGTATGTAGATGGCCTCGTTCATAGGAACGATGGTTTTAGAGAGGAGTAAAGGAGGCCATCTTTGTGAAAAGAAACCGTCCATCATTAAAAAGGGGTTGAGGCCTCCTGGTTCAACTGTCCCCCTCCTACAATGCTGTTATTGCTAGTATCACTCAGCCCTCTGTGAATAGCAAACAACCATCAGGGTACTAACGATCCATCGTTAGGCTGATGGTCCTCCTTGATCATGGGAGCAGCTGGTTTTGTTTGTCATCAGAAAACTGGTTGATCCACTGAGAGGGTGCTATTTATAAGACTAAGCTGAATACAGCAGCTCAGACTGAGGAAGTCTTTCAGACGAAAGACGAAACATTTCTACTTTTTTGTTTTGTTTTGTTTTTTGAATGTCCAGAGGACCAGACTTAGCTTTTTTAAATATGTATTTTACTTTACTGAAACTTCAAAATAATTATAATGGTCGTCTTTTCTTTTAACAGGTGTTTTTTTTTCGGATAAATCCAGAAAAGGGAACCAAAGTGGAGAACAAACACTCAAAGCGTCGTCTCAACCTGAACCCCCGAGTCCTCACCCTGATACAGGAACTCACCGATCACGAGTGGTGTGACACCTAAATAAGGACTCTCTCTGTGGACTCTAACTTGTTCAATGAAGAGGTACTGCAAGTTTTTGCTTTTTGGACTATTAGCAGGAAAAAAATATTTGACGTTTCTGCTCTGTGGACTGTTCATTGAAGAAGCACTGCAAGTTTTTGTTTTGTGGACTTTTAGCAGGAAAAAAATATTTGAAGTTTCTGCTCTGTGGACTGTTCATTGAAAAACCGCAAGTTTTTGGACTGTTCTGTTGGAGAAAAGGTACCGGTACTACAAGTTGTTGCTTTGTGGACGGTTGACGTATTGCACATTTTTGCCTAAACTTCCACATTTCCACATTTTTTGTTTAAAGTACTGTATTAAGACAACTGCTAAAAATGTAAACATTTACATTTAATTTATTTTAAGCTTTTTGCCTGGCATTTGGTACATTTTGTTAATTGAAAACTGTCTTGACTAAAAGAGGCTAATCTTCAGTTTTTGATTGTGGATTAAGTCAGAGTTGCTGAATTGTTTAAAAATGGTGACAATAAATTTTTCGAAAGTGATATGTACCTCTCATTCCATGATGTTACATTTTGCATGTTTTGTAATGACAGTAGTAGCACTTTGAGATTTTCATTAATGAAAAGTGCGTTATAAATTGAATTCATTATTATTATTATTATTATTAGTACTGGTAGTCAGTTAGCGGGTTTAAAAAGTAACTTACCATTTAATTTGATTATTATTAGCGATGAACAAAATACACAAAATATCCTTTATTTTACATACAAAATTTTACTGTGGTTTTACCAGTTTAAATTAGTTTTTTGTTTGATATTTCCCAGTTAATTTAGCCAGTTGTTGATGTACTAAAAACATTTATTAGAGGTAAGAAATGCAGGAAAGGGTCTTCTTATGTAGAACAAAACTGTAAAATTAATGTTTAAAAATGATTTGGTAGTAAGTTGTAGGTATTTAGTAATTCTAAGTGGGGTTAAATTTACATCAGTCCACACAAATTAAAAAAAATAAGTTAACACTAAGCATGGCTAATGAGTTATCTGAACTTATTTTTTTTGTATTAGTTGTACTACTTGATTTAGTACTGCAAACTTAAAAAAGATTAGCTTTTCTTACTCACTAATCTTAAGACTACTTTGCTTAATTTTTTTGAGGCAACGACTTTGCGTACTTTTTTTAAGTAAGGTGAACTAATTAGATCTT
>JBBPBX010042536.1:0-12042 GCA_038048925.1 Garcialebias charrua
TTTTCATTCACGTTCGTCTTTGCTTCATCGTAAGTCACCCATCATGCAGTCCATCAGACCCATCAGGGACTTCAGCAGATTAGTGTCAGAGGTTGGGGGCGGCTCCCGCTATCGGACAAGGTGAGACAACACAATTAAAAATCAAGTGTGACGTCCATATTTACTTTCAGTCTCGGAAGTCGTTAAAAGTTAGTGTATTTGACTCAACTTGGAGACTTTGAACAGTCTGAAGTGAGCAGCTGAAGTTTAGATCAAGGACACCCCTGTACGATTGTGAAAAATGCAAAAAGCAAGTGAATAAACCTCATCACTCATAACCCGAACTAGTGGACTTTATTAGAAAATCATGTGGAAACACGTTGCCTTAAACCATTCTAGTTTTTACACAAAGAAGAAACTAAGCATGTTTAGTTGTGTTAACTTGATAACCTCAGTGCGAAGTAACTACATTTAGTAGTCTCTACTTTGTACTAAAATTGATTAGTTAGGCCTTCAAACACCAAAATACAGCAAAGACTATCTCAAAAGATCTGATCCCCTGGCACAAACAATGTAAGATTTGTTGATATTCATCAACTTAATAAAAAGTTGTTTTCTTTTCATTTAAGGATATTAGGGGCCTGATGGAAATTGACCAAAGGGCCACTTTTGGCCCTCGGGCCACACATTGCCCATGCCTGTTCTATAAACTGTGTAACAGATCCAGATGTAAACGTCTGGAAATAAACGTAATACATTGCTCTCTTTTCTTATCTTTGAATGTCAAACCCAAATGTTCTCAATCTACAGCTACAGCGCTTCACTGTTCCAAAACTTTAAAAAGGGAGTGTATAAACTGATTTTTTTATTATCAGTTATATCAGTTTTATCACTCCCTTTTTTATTTATTATTATTATTATTATTATTATTATTATTATTATTATTATTATTATTATATGCACTCCTTTTTTAAAGTACTGGAACAGTGAAGCGCTTAAGATAAACAGTGCAAATCTATGTTTGCCGTTTAAATAAACTAAAAGATGGGTTAAGTCACATGAGAAAGTTATAAAAATGTGGGAACGGTAGCAGAAAAAGGGAGACACGTGGAGCTTTCAGGTAAAAAAGAGAAAAACGAATTTTATCCATCCGGGAAGAAAGAGATCAACAGTACACAAAAGCAGCTGAGATTAAAGTGGAGAGAGTTCATTGATCATAAAATGCAGATACAACAGGATGAAAAGAACTGATTCCAGGCTACACAAGCAATATATATATATATATATTCTACATATTACAGGCAAAGCTTCAGCTTCACAACAAAGAAGCACTGAAAGGTACAATTATATGAACTTTATAGCCAACGCTGGCTATTCAAAGGAACGCAGAGGCGTTTCACCCCTGTGGTTTGACAGCTGGCGGGACTTTTCTCCTGCATTCGCTGGACATTTCTTTTCACATGCCTGACATTAATGAGAAAAATACCTGCACAGAGGAATTAGAGAGAGTGGGCTACTGCATGAGTGTTCACAGTGTTACGCCCTCCACACGTGCTTTTTGACTGTGTAAAGTAAAATGATGATTCAGCAGACTGCTGCAGGAGGAAGTTTTTCAAAATGTGACGAAAAGCACGACAAGCTCAAGTTGGAGCCGAGTTTCGATTTAAATAATTGAGTAAACCTGAATGTTTTGTGTATTAAAAGAAATGTAGTTTTTATTAATTCATTATTATTTGTTGTCCAAGGCAGCGCAAAGTGATGGATCCTTGGGGCAATGATGGAGCCAGGGGGTGGCCAATAGTGGCCTTGGCCACCGTAGATTAATCTTGGGCCACCCCAATCATGTGAGGAAGCTATCATTTAAAGTATTATAAAAACTAAAACACACACTTTCCTCAAATGATCGGGGTGGCTGCTTTACATATATATCATAGCAAATGCTATATGTATTGTACAGTATATGTATTCATATACAGTATATAAATAGGGTGGTGGTGGCCATCTTGGATTTGGATGTACCAACCCAATTTCCGATTGTGACCTTTCTTGCCCCTTGCAGCCACACGCCTAAAGGGAAGTTGACACCTCACATAGTTTTCAAGTTATCGACAGGGGACAATTAAAGGAGCTTTGCACCATGATGGACAACCCCACCTCCATGTCCACGGTCTCAGAGGTGAAACTCGTGATCTCATCGTTCATAACCACTCAGCGCCTTGTTGTCATCAAACTCAGTGGGTTGTCAATAATCAGCCAACTCCTGAGAGACAAACGCAACTTCATGAAACATCGGAGAACAAGTTACACAAACTGTGAAACGAGAGTCCACAACAGTCAACATTGTCGTCCTCCTGTCTTGTCCTTTTAAAATAATAATCAAAACAGTTTTTTTCCTGATGTCTGGTTAAGTCGCAGCTCATTTCAAACATTTCAGTACAACTCTGACCAAAACGAATAGATTTTCTCAAAGTTTAGATCCACGGCCTGTAGGGGTGCGAATCTCTCAGTGTCTGGAGAATCGATTTGATTCCGATTTTTGACGCACCGATTCGATTGAAAATCGATTTTCGATTCTAAAACGATTTTCATTCCAGGATCGATTTTCGATTCTGAAACGATTTTTGATTCTGAAACGATTTTCGATTCTGAAACGATTTTCGATTCTGAAACAATTTTCAATTGAAATCATGAAAAGATTAAACAATAATGTAAACAAATAAAACATTTATTTAAAACAATAATGTATGCTTGTAGCAAACATTAATAATGTCAAATAATACAGTATAAATACAGCAGCCTGAATTGTGAGCAGATGGGTATATGAATAGAATGCAGCAGCTTTAATCGGGTCCCGGAGGTCACTGGTGCCTATATCCAGCAGTCACTGTGCGAGAGGCAGGGGACACCCTGGACATGTCTCCAGTCCATCACAAATAATTCAAAATACAAACGTAAACAAAGATTTCAGCCTACTGTATTGCATAAACATTTAACTCAAAATAAAATAGACTTCAAAATCATATTGCATTCATCCATGTTTCAAATGTGTATGGATGGATTTTGTTTAAAAGATTTGTTTGGTAAATCTTTTCAACAAAAGCCATCTATCCATCATCTTTACCCGCTTTATCCTTATCGGGTCCTGGAGGTCACTGGTTCGGGTCAGATTTCTTCTTCTTTCTGCCACCTTTCATTTGATGTATTCTTTCATATACTATGAGATATGGTTTTATTTTCTTTATCTTTTGGGTTTTAATGTAAAAAAAACAAAAAAGATTTTGGGGCTTTTAGAATCGAATCACCAGGACTAAGAATCTTGATTCTTTTAAAAAATCGATTTTTTTTTCCTGCACCCCGAACGGTCGGTGGTCTGATGAAACCAAAGCTGAACCATTTGGTCACAACCAAATGAGGTTCTGCCTCAAGTGGAGGAGTTCACATATCTCAGGGTTTTATTCACGAGCGAGGGAAGAATGGAACGTGAGATTGGCAGACGGACTGGTGCAACATCTGCAGTATTGCGGACTCAGTACCGGTCCGTTGTGGTGAAGAGAGAGCTGAACTGTAAGGCAAAGCTCTCTGTTTACCGGTTGGACTAAGTTCCTACTCTCTGTGGTCACGAGCTCTGGGTAGTGACTGAAAGAACGAGATCACGGATACAGGAGGTTGAAATGAGTTTCCTCTGCAGGGTAGCTGGACTCTCCCTTGGAGATAGGGTGAGAAGTTCAGTTATGAGGAGAGACTCAGAGTAGAACCTCTGCTCCTCCACATCAAGAGGAGCCAGTTGAGAAGGTTCGTGCATCTGGTAAGGAGGCTCCCTGGACGCCTCCAGGTGCTTTGGGCATGTCCGACTGGGAGGAGACTCCGTGGAAGACCCAGGACACGCTAGAGAGACTATGTCTCTCAGTTGGCCTGGGAACATTTTAGAGTCCACCCAGAAGAGCTGGAAGAGGTGACTGTGGAAATACAGGTAGTCCTCGACTTACGACGGAGATCCGTTCCTACACTCCGCCGTAAAGCGAATTTCGACGTAACTCGAAACATACGTCCAAATTGCACCTTATACGTATAGTACTGTATTTTACCAAGCACTTAGCCTATCCTTACACAGTACCCTACATAATTAGCAAAAAACACATACATTTGGAGCCATAATGAAGGGAAAAAATAGTTAATTTCCAACTCTGGAATGCTGGTGAAGCCATTTCCTCCGTTCCTCCCTCCCTCCTCCGGATTTTACATTCGTTTACGTTGTAAAACTGCCGTCCATAAAACAGCTACTTTTCCACAGCTGCTGCGTGTCTAGCTTGGTCCAACAAGTTTTTATTTTTTTTGAATGTCCAGAGGACCAGACTTACCATTTTTAGAGAGTACAGGGCAAGCTGTAGCCTCCGCAGCTAAACCGGAAACTGCCGGAAACTGCGTAAATTGGCTTCAAAGTAAAAAAATTCAAAATATATATTTTATTTTGTTTTATGGGAGGTGTGTCATAACCCCGAAACGTCGTAACTCGAGGCCGTCGTAAGTCGGGGACTACCTGTAGATGTCTGAGCCTCCCTGCTCAAGATGCTGCCCCTGCGACCTGACTTTGGAACAAGCAGAAGATGATGGGTGGATGTTTGGTCATAACGAGCATTGCTACGTTTGGAAGGAAAAATGGGGAAGCCTGCAAACATCTGGAGTTATCTGCTCCATAGTGCAGACTAAACAAAGAGAAGAAAACGACACCTAAACATCTCCTAATGGAAGTTTATTCTCAGCCCGACGAGAGTTGCACTTTAAGTTGATTTGTTTGAACGTGAACAAATGTGTTCTGCTGCACTGGAACCGTCTGGCGCTTGAGAGGGAAGTACGTTTGTAATCCAAGAAAAA
The DNA here is from genome assembly GCA_038048925.1 of Garcialebias charrua. NCBI lineage: Eukaryota > Metazoa > Chordata > Actinopteri > Cyprinodontiformes > Rivulidae > Garcialebias > Garcialebias charrua. The sequence continues at coordinate 4,852 of JBBPBX010042536.1, forward strand.
CAAATACTCAGTATGCAAGTAATAAAATACTACCGTGCTTCCGACGCCGGATGAGCTGGCGTAAAAATTAATTCCATAAAAAAACAAGTTGCTGTAAAAGAAAACAAAAAGGAAGATTTCTGCCCAGAGAGGAAATTTACTTCTTAGAAATGAATTCATCAAGGAGAAGCTCTCTTTTTCCATTTCCGCTGCGTCCGTACGCAGTGTCAGTCCTCCCGCCACGAAAACAAAGAGCAATTTGTAAAACGACAACCTCGTACAGAGAAATTTCTTTTCAAATGACAAGTTCATTTGAAAACAATTTGAGAACAAGGTGAATAAATGATTTTTTTCCATCAGGACAATCCTCCACTGAAATCTGCAAATTGCCTGTCCATGTATGACCTGCGTTTATGTGCGTGTGCAATCGAAGAGTTATTAAAGATCAAATTGTAACAAGACAGCTGAATGTTTCTTTCGTTCACCTGCCGCCGCAACTTTTCCTTCAAACAGCTCGCAATTAATTGAAACGTCAATCCCGCTGAACAATGATCCATCAAAAATTCATAAATTCAGGCTGAGCAGACAATGATGCATATCAATCTCACCTCCTTGTTCTGTCACTACCTGGACCAGACCGTGGGACGTGCTTCAGGGGATTTAACAGAAAGTATTCAGAGCCTTGTGACACTCGACGAGTCATCCTTCAGATGTTTCCACGACTTGATCCGAGTCACGTGTGGCGAGTTCAGATGACTGGAGCGCTTCACCGATCAGGCCCCGCACTGGAGTACCTGCACAAACGGTTGTCCTGGGGCTCAGTCAGGGGGACTGTCGAGTTCTTGGTCACCTCCCTGACCGAGGCTCTTCTAACCCTGATTGCTCAGTCTGGCCCAGCAGACACTTTAACTGGAAAAGCTTAAAATTAAAAACTTTGACATTGGAACTTGAAACTATTCAGAATTTATTGGAATAAAATGGAGATTGGAGGTAATTTAACCAAACTGTGTCATACCCAAACAAATATATAAACATTTAGTTTTGTCATAGGCAGACAATGAGCTTGACCTAAGGTTTATGAAATTAAGATGATTACATAATTAACTAGAGAAATTGAATTTCCTATGAAAAGTGTGAATGTTTATTGCTGAAGAACTTTCTGAAAAACAGCTGAAATTAGTTAAAACATGGTGAAAAATGTAGCTGAAATATAAGAACAAGCCTAAATTAGCAGAAAAAAAGCAGAAATAATACATATTTGCTGAATTAGGTTTAAATAAGCAGAAATCAGCTAAATAAATTTAAAAATCTGAAAGGCAGAAAGAAGCGAAAGAAGCGGAAGGAGGTGATATGAGCTAAAAAATGTGGAATTGGCTGAAAAAGTAAAAATTTGCATAAAAACAGCTAAATAGCGGAAATAGGAGAAATGATGAAAACTAGCATAATTACGCTGAAAGGAGAATATCAAGCTGAAATTAGCAGAAAGAAGTTAATTAGGCTAAGAGTAGGAGAAATTACCAGAAAAACTTGAATTAGTCTGAAACAGCTAAAATTAGCTAAAAAAATGCTAACAAGCTGAAAAGGTAGAACAAGCTTAAATTAGCATAGGAAAGAAGAAATAACATGTTTGCCCAATCAGATTAAAAGAAGCAGAAATGAGCACAAAAAATGGAAATTATCTGAAAAAAGCTGAAATTAGCAACAACAACAAAATGTTTGAAAGCAGCTAAAAAACTGAAAGAAGCAAAAATTACCAAAAGGAAGTGGAGAGAGCACATTTTTGCTGAATTAGGCTGAAAAAAATATATAGTTGAAATTAGTGCAAAAATTCGGGAATTAGCTGAAAGCTGAAATAAGCATAAAAATAGCTATGTAGTGGCTGAGCTAGTAGAAAAAGCTGAAATTTGCAGAATAAGCTGAAGGAGCACAACAAGCTGAAGTTAGCAGAAAGAAGTTAGAAGCAGCACAGAAATGATGTAATTAGCAAACAATAATCTAAAAAGAGCACCAAACAAGTGAAGAAACAGCTGAAATTAGCTGAAAGCTAAAGTTGCACTAATACCAAAACCATAGCAGGATTGTCCAGAACGAGCTCAATGTTTTGATATGATTTGCTGAAATAACTTGAAAACTGCGGGACGAGAATTGCACCAAAACATGTGCGTAAGAAAAATGGATCACAATAATGTGAATGCTTCATAAACAGTCACACAACAACAGGATTGTGCAACAACACAACTTTTGAAGGACAATACATTTTGAAAATTTTTACAGTCCTCCTCTATCTGTTGTATTTTTTTTAATGTGTACACAATTGATAGTAAAACTATTTATGCTATAGGCTTTTATGTTTGTTGTCACTGAATCCACATAAATATGAAATCAGTAGCATATAACAAAAACATGTTAGAAATATAATAAATGATACCCCAAATCCATGTATTTGATCATTATTTTTACATTTTATCTGTATAAAGAGAAAATGAATTTCAATAAATTGCATTTCATAAAAATGTTTTAACTCCGAACAAAACTTTTAGTTATTCCCATCCGTGTCCAGGCACAGATTGTTCATAGTGTGGTTCCTCTCATTGTGTGGAAAAGCAACACAATCGATTGTTTTAGTCAAGACTGTGCTAAAATATAATTTCCACAACCACATTTAAAATCTGTGCTACAAGTCAATCTTCAATACTTTAAATTCCAGGTTTATTCCAGTTTATTCATAAAGTCCCATGGAATATTTCCCACTTGTAATTCCTAGACTTCTGCAACCCTAAGGAAAAATCCTGTTTCTAACGTTTTTATTTATCCATTTTTATTTCTGGGACAATTTATTATTTTAGAAATGAGCATAATGTCCTATTGTTATCACTTATTCATTAAGAGTATTGTGCGTACATTTAATCCTTAAAGTTGTAACATGGAATAACGTGTACTTTCTGGATGTGCCTTATAGACAAAACACTGCTCAGTGCATTAAACAACTCTTCATCTCTACTGAGTTCTGCCTGAAAGACAAATGTCTGTCGCCAAGAAACGTTTTCAAGCCGAGCTGCACAGCCTTCTGAGTACGAACTGCATCGTGTGAACAGTTTGCAGCTGAAACAGACAGAAATCTTCTGCTTCCACTGGAGAGCTGTTTCATAGAGACCGACGTCTGTGATCTGTGCTGGGCGCACACTGTAAATGTTGCTCAAGATTTTATTTTTATGTAGATTCATGTCGACTGCTACAACACCAATCAAACGGCACCAAGTTGGACCTCAGAGCCTCAGAAGTTGCATTTACTGTGAAAATGCAGCGTGAATGCGTTTTGCTGAAGAACTTGCTGAAATACAGCTGAAAAGAGCTAAAAACATGCTGAAATGTAGCTGAAATGGAAGAACAAGCTTAGGTTAGCAGAAGAAATCAGAAAGCACACATATTTGCTGAATTGGGTTTAAAACGGCAGAAATGATCACAAAAATGAGGAAATTTGCTAAAAAGCGCTAAAATTAGCATTAAATGTCTGAAAAGTAGCTGGGGGAAAAAACAACAGAATGAAGCTTAAACTACCAGAAGGAAGTGCAAGGAGCTGAAATGAGTTAGCGGAAAAGGTGAAATTTAGCACAAAACAGCTAAAAAGTAGCTGAAATTGCGGGAAAAAGCTAAAACTAGCAGAAAAAAACTGAAAGAAGCGTAACAATGTACTTGTACATACACAGGACCGAAATTGAGAGAAACGCAATTTCGGTCCTGTGTATGTCCTGTACAGTACATATTGCAGATCTGACAATAAAGTTGACTTTGACTTTGACTTTGACAAGCTGAAATTAGCGTAAATATGTTAATTACGCTGAAAGTAGAGGAAATTACCATGAAAAACTTTAATTTATCCAAAATCTGGTTTTAGACTGTTTTCATTCAATACTACTGTTTACATTTACATTTACACTACTTTTTATATCTACACTACTGCTGATATATATATATATATTTTTTTACTAGCCTTATTGCATATGCCACTTTACCTCTATACCAATATCAACTACCTCATACATATACTGTGTACATAAACTTCATATGCTGCTTTGTCACTCTATTACAAATGTCAATGCCAGAACTTTCATTTTATTTTATAGATATACTTTTTACACTTTTATACTACTATGCAAAAAACTCAGGACAGTATTACACTTTTTATTTTCATTTTATGCTTATGTTTATTAAATGTTTAGTGTTTTAGTGTTGGTGTAACTTTTCATACTTTCATACTACTACTATGCAAAAACTACTATGCAAAAACTCAGGACAGTATTACACTTTTATTATTTCATTTTATGCTTATGTTTATTAAATGTTTCAGTGTTTTAGTGTTTAAATGTTTACTGTTGCACCGAGGGACTGAGAGAAATGCAATTTCAATCCTGTGTATGTCCTGTACATATTGCAGTTTTGACAATAAAGTTGACTTTGACTTTGACTTTTGAGACTCTGATTTCAAGTTTGACAAACAAATCAATTCTGTTCTGCAAAAAAGCTTCTTCCAACTAAGACAGGTAGCTAAGCTCAAGCCGGTGTTGTCCAGACCTGACCTTGAGAAGCTGGTCCATGCCTTTATCACGACCCGTTTGGACTACTGTAATGCATTACAGTATATGCTGGGGTCAGCCAGGCCTCCATGTCACGTCTCCAGCTCATCCAGAATGCCGCTGCTCGACTCTTAACCGGAACTCGCAGGTCTGAACACATCACACCAGTTCTGTCCTCCCTTCACTGGCTCCCTGTGCGGTCTAGAATAGTCTTTTAAGATTCTTCTGTTGACCTTCAAATGCCTAAATGGCCTTGCACTCCTTTATCTCTCCAAGCTACTGGAACCATACGTTCCCTCTCGGGCCCTGAGATCATCCGATCAGCTGCTTTTGGCTGTTCCTAAAACAAGACTGAAGCTCAGAGGAGATCTGGCTTTTTCAGTCATGGGCAACAACCTGCCCCCCAACATTAGGCAGACCACCTCCCTTCATCTGTTGAAATCTCTGCTAAAAACTCATCTGTTCTCACAGACATTTCTCACAGTGTGTGATGATTTAGTGTTTTGGTTTTTTTTTGTTCTGTGCTCCTACGTTTTAAATGTTTTTTTTTTTCAATTCTTCATAATTATCATGTGTTTTGTACTTTTCCATTAATTTTACTCCCATTGTTGTTGTTGTGAAGCACTTTGACTCGACTTGACTTGAAAACAGCTGACATTAGTATAAAATAGCTGACAAGTAGCTGAAAAAAAAATTAAAGAATAAAAAAACAGAAAAAAGCTTAAACTACCAGATGGAAGTGGAAGGAGCTGAAATTAGTTAAAATGTGGAATTAGCTGAAAAAGCTCAAGTTAGAACAAAACAGCTAAAAAGTGGCTGAAATTGCAGAAAAGGCTAAAACTAGCAGAAAAAAAAACTGAAATCAATCAATCAATCAAAACTTTATTTCAGACGCATGACAAGCTGAAATCAGTGTAAAGATGTTAATTAGGCTGAAAGTAGTGCAAATTACCATGAAAAACTTAAATATATCTGAAAACAGCTGAAATTAGCTAAGAATGCTAAAAAAAGTAGCTGAAATGTAGAACAAGCTTAAACTATAATAATATAAACAGGAAAACAACAGTGAACGCTTAATAATCAATCGCACAATAAACTCAACCCTTGACGTCAAAACTCAGTGGTTAATACAGTGAGGTTTTATTTTTAATTCTGAGAGAGAGAAAAATATGAGAAGCAAATGTTTCAGCATGATGCCACTTAACGACCCTGTCATAAAGTCTAATTATATTAATTAATTAACATTACGGGACTGAACATCAAGACACAAATACAAACACAGTATGACATTCAGAGAATTCACAATGTTTAAAAAAAGATAAATTTAATAAGTTGTGTCATTTTTTTTTTAACAAAACAGATTTTCCCTGAGAGGCTTTAAGAGGATAAATGAGATTAGTATCCCACTACTTTACCTGTGGCTGACTAGTTGACAAACTGCATTCACAAGGGAGTTTTCAAAATATGTCAGAACGTTTGTGGTGGTTCTCAATTTCCTCATACGAGTCGCAGAAGCTCCCCCTCTTGTCACTTGAATTTTAAATATGGTACAAAATTGTCATTGAGTCGTTGTGGGCATTTCAAAGCGTAGTCAAATGGACAGAGGTTGGATTGTGACACATGGACAAGAGCTCTCCTTATGACAGAAAACATCTGGAGCTGCAGCCTGGAATGTCCAAGCGATAAATAGTGATTAGTGAAAAATTGGTCAGAATCTGCCCGTCTTTGTTTCAAAAGATGTAAGATCTTACCTCTGTAATATCACAAGTGGAGTTCCTCAAGGCTCTGTACTTGGACAAAAGCTATTTATTTTATTTTATATGAGAATGACTTGGTAAATGTGTCAGGACTCCTTAAATGTATTATTTTTGCTGATGATACCACATTTTTTTGTTTGGTTAAAGATATAGAACAAATGTTGGAGTCGATGAAGACAGAATTTGTCAAAATACAAACTTGGTTTAAACTCAATAAATTATCATTAAATCTAGATAAAACTAATTACATGATATTCAGTAATAAAAAAAGAACTGTTGATGTTCCATTCAAAATTGAGGGTGTCTGCTACCTTTCTTTTTTATATATATCTTGTATGTTATCATTTATGGGATTGTTTTGTATTGTTTTTTGTAAAAAATAAATAAATAAATAAAAAAAGAACAAATTTTATGAAAAAATAAATAAATAAATAAAAAAAGAACAAATTTTATGAACAAAATAAAAATAAAAGTGCACTCCAGAAGATTAAATCATAAACATGTGGGCGGCGGCCAAAGCAGGCCGTTACAATGTTGGCAACAAATAATGTGCACAGCTTTAAATACACTTTTGCAAGATTTTATTTTTATTTTTTAAACTTGTGGCTGCACAGCTGGATGGTCACTCTGTCGCAAACAATAATTTAGTGAGTCTGTAACTGAAAATGTGTCTATTTATTCACACTTTTCAGACACCAACTAGTCTCTAATGGTCACAGCTCGGTGAAATGCCGCCTTAAAAGATGGCTGATCACAATTAACATATGTTTTTGGATTGAAAAAAAAAATGAAGTGGCAGAAAAAAAACGACAGACAAACAGATCCAACGCCACAGATGAAAACGTCTTGCTGAGAGAATCTCCGCTGTATCTTCAAAAACA
>JBBPBX010042537.1:6276-28360 GCA_038048925.1 Garcialebias charrua
TATATATATATATATATATATATATATATATATATATATACATATATATGTATATACATATACCCGCCACAAAATTATCATAAAATATTCACGGGTTCTCTCTTTTTCAGATTAATCAATAAATCTTGTGACTAGCTGATAAGATGTAACAGGCATGAAGCGTTAATTTATGTTGGCATACCAGGAGTACTGCCATTTATTAACAGAATCATAAATTACATCATACATATGTACAGATTGATTGATCGATCAAATTCCTACAATTTACTCGTCAGCAGATTTAATTGTGAACAACAGACACAAGTAATAAGATGATATATTTACTTATATCTGGAGGCATTTAGCTTAGTTGTTACTGGCAAAAGATAAGGTTTTAAGAGAAGGAGGAAAGAGAAATAAAGGAGGGGAATTATCTTGAAGTGTTTAACCAGAAATGACACTCTCCATGCGATATCAGTTAGACCCAGGTCCGGTAGGTAAAACAATCATCGACTCGTTACCTTTGACGATCTGCCAAGAACGGATCGGTTCTTGACGTCCGAGGAGGTCAGTCCGTTTACCATCAGCGATACCTGAATGTCCGCTTCATTGATTACAGTAGCGAGCATTTCCGGTTCTTGTTTCCAAGATAAAATATTCCAAGGAGATTCATTCACAGCTTGGAGCTGTGACACTCGAGTGGGTTCACAGCTGATGTGCTGTAACCCTTGCTGGGAACGCAGGCCCATTAGTGTGTGGTTGTAAGCATGCATAAATGAATAAGGCTTCTCTAATAGAACATTCAATAGTGACCGTGAGGCATCAGAGATCCGCCCCCCAAGACCTGAGGCAGACAATGTGGGGGACCAGAGCCCAAGAACCCAAGAAGGACACCGAGCTCAGAGCCCCCAGAGCTACCCGAACAGGACGAACCACTCACCCACCCTCCAGATCCGACCACAGGGGAGAACCGGGAGGGCCCTACAAGCGACCACACACAATGACCCCCAGGGTCCAACAGCAACAAACTCACAGGACCCCACTGGAGCCTGATGCACTGACGTAACCCCAGTGCCAGGCGCCAAGGCCCGGGCACCAGGGACGCCCACCCCTCAGGCCCAGGCCCGACAGGACCAGAGGACCCCAGCCCCACCAGGCAGCCACTAGGCTGAGCCGACATATGCCCAAGTGCCCAACTCCCAATACTGAGGGCCCCAAGCGGAACACAACACCAAGTAGCCTCAGATGTATCAAAGAGGGGGCACTCTGAGTCCCGGCCTGACAAATAGACATTCATACACAGATACAAACACACAAACCCACCCTCATCCTCACCCTCACTCTCTCAAAGACTTATAATAACGACACATTCCATTCATAATCCCGATATGCACTCTATACCCCCCAGGTCCAAGACAAGTACCTGCCCTCTACATGGGGTAGTCCACACCCAAACCCAGGAGATAGGCCCATTCATTCTTGGGTTGAGAGGAACCGACATCCAAGATCCGTCCCAACCCGCGCTCAGCCGTCAGGACAGGACACCCCAGCCCAAGCAGCCCCAGGGAGAGCGATACGCCAGCCCCGCCCAAGGCAACCCCCTCTCCCCCACCCCATAGCCTAGGACAACACCCGACGGTCTACCACGTTACCAGACCCCATCTCCAGAATGGCCATCAGGGAGCAAGGGGGGTTCAAAAAACAACAACCAAAAAAACACTAGACCCCGACACACCCACCTCCTCCCCCAGATGTGCTGTTGAAGTGTGTTGTAGTAAAGTGCAATTAAAAGGGAAAGAGCAAAGGCTGGCATAATGCCAGTTTCCCCTTCACCCCAACTCTAACCCAAGCCCTTACTGTCTAAATGCATCATTGTAAGTGAGCACAGGCACATGAGGCAAGAGTAGTGTCATCCCACCACCCATAACCAGATGACAGCTCCTGTGTGATAGCACCTGTGTGACAGCACCTGTGTGAGCGGACGTGGGCGCGCCTTGGCTGCCGGTGCTCCTCATACTTTTTTGCTCCCCGATCTTTTTTGTTACTTTCTGCTGTTTTTTTCACCGACCTTTTTTCACCGACCCTTGTTGGACATTTCTACCTTTCTACCTTTCTGTGATTAAGTGTTAGAGCACCTGTCTTTTCTGACTGCGTTGTGGATCTGCAAACGTTATAAGTTGCCGGTCAAAGCAGTTTGCCGCTTGTCTTAAGCCTGGGTCTGCTAGAGGTTTCTTCCTTCTAAAAGTGAGTTTTTCCTTTCCACTGATGCCATTGTGCATGCTCAGGATAGGAGACTACAGCCAGGCCAAGATTTGACTTGTTTGCTGGATTCATTAGATAGAAAACTTTACTAGTCTAACCGGAATTTTTGTAGTGGGAGCTGTCAACCTCCCGTTAGCTCCAGCACGAATTTAGCTTCAATAACCACGTAGCTGCATTTATTGTTCACTTACCTGCTGCCTGTCAACTTCCTGTGTCCTCTGGACTGTTTTGGATTATCTCCTGTGCTCCTCTTCAAGGTAACGCTCATTCAAGTTACCTCTTTCTTCTTCTTGTATATCTTTTTCGGAGCCGTGGGCCTGCTGTTAGCGGCTAGCTCTGTACTAGCTTCCACTGGCCCGTGGATGTTAACCTATTCCGTTTCGCAGTTGTTTGAACTTAACAACTGCTCCATTCCTCCTTCTGTTTCCACCATCAAACAACTGGGACTTCTGCGTAGACCTCATTACATCTATAGAAGCTCTCAAAAGAAACTTGTTTATTCGCGGCAGGCGGGCTCTGACTTGATTGTTTCTGTCTGGTCTGAGAGACGTGTCGCACCTCGACTACGTCATCAGAACGCTGCGTCTGTAGTCCCTTGTAGTCAACAGCGCACAAAGTGGCAAGGAAAACGTGGAGTGAACTTCAGTCTGCTTAAATCTCTTCAAAAAAATTCTGCTCCAACTAGTATTAAAATAGAACTTTTTAATGTGCAGTCACTATCCAACAAATCATGTCTAATTCAGATCACATTCTGGAGAAAAACTTGGACCTTATGTGTCTTACAGAAACTTGGCATCAACCGGATGTGTTCAGTTCTTTGAATGAAGCTTGTCCATCTGGATACAGTTATATGCAGAGAGCCCGCAGCACTGGTGGTCTGGCTGTAATCTACCGCAGTAATTTGAAACTGTCACATCTGGTTTCTCAGGATTTTTCTTCTTTTGAATGTCTGGCCTTCAGCTTCAAAGCCCCACTACTGATGAATGTTATATTAATTTATAGGCCTCCCAAACCGCATGTTTCATCTAACTCAGAGATGCATGACCTCCTCACTTTTTTCTGCACCTCTCCTGTGAAGCCAATTTTTCTTGGCAACTTCAATATCCACATGGACAATTCCTCTTCACCTCTGGCAACATATTTTAAGTCTCTTTTGGACTCTCTCAACCTCACTCAACACGTTGACATCCCTACGCACAACAGGGGGCATACTCTGGATTTGGTGATTACTGACACTGCACTCATCAATAACTTATCTGTATATGACCTGGGTGTCTCGGACCACAGGGTCATCTCCCTGGAAGTGCCTTCATCTTTGCCTGCTTCAAACCCAAAATGACCTATCCAGTTCCGTGACTTTAAAAACATTTCCCCTGATGTTCTGTCTGCTGATCTTCATGCCCTGACCGCTGTCGATCATTCATCTGCAGATGTTTCTGTGGATTACTACAACCAATCTCTCCAGGAGCTTCTGGACCTACATGCTCCCTTGAAGTCAAGACCGGTGTCTTTCTCCCGTTCAGCTCCCTGGTACACGGGTGAGCTACACAAGATGAAGGCAACTGGCCGTGCTATTGAGAGACGTATGAAATCATCTGGTATCTCTGTACATAAGCTGGCATACAATGAACATCAGAAAGCGTACACTTATTCTCTTAAAGAAGCACGCTCCAAATATTATTCTAACATCATCAACACCTGCCCTGGTAACCCTAAACAGCTCTTCTCCACAATAACTCGTCTGCTTAATCCCATTAAACAAACTCCTGAGGAATCTGTTCAAAAATGCGACATGTTCCTTTCGTCATTTAAAAACAAAGTTGACACTATCAGATCTCAGCTCCACAACCTCCCTGATCTTCATGTGCCATCTACCCGTCTGCATTCTGGGACCCTGATCAGCTTTGATGAAGTTGTTCAGAGTGAGGTGGAGGCCATCATCAAGAAAATGAAGCCTTCATCCTGCGCCCTGGATCCTTTCCCCTTGTCTCTCATAAAATCCAATAACTTTGCAATAAGCCCATTAATCACACAAATAATAAATAAGTTTCTACAATCTGGTCATGTTCCACTGCCTCTAAAAACTGCTATCATTAGGCCTCTTCTAAAAAAATCTATTTTGGATCCCAACATGTTTTCTAATTACCGCCCAATTTCACACCTCCCTTTTCTGTCTAAAGTGCTGGAAAAAGCAGTTGCTTCTCAGTTGCAGGACCACCTACAGCAACACTCTATATATGAGAAGTTCCAGTCTGGATTTAGAGCAGCTCACAGTACTGAGACTGCATTACTGAGAGTTACCAATGATGCCCTCATGGCTGCTGACACTGGTTCTCCCTCCATTCTTGTCCTCCTTGACCTCACTGTAGCTTTCGACACTGTGGAACATAGCATCCTCCTTCACCGTCTTCATGTGGAGGTCGGTCTCTGTGACACTGTCCTGGACTGGTTCAAATCTTTCCTCTCCAATAGGCTGGAATGTGTTAGTCTTGGCAACGCCACGTCCCAGACAGTCTGTGTCTCCTGTGGTGTTCCTCAGGCGTCAGTTTTGGGCCCCTGCTATTTTCCCTTTACATGCTGCCTTTAGGTCAAATTATTAATCAAATCAACATTTCTTTTCACTGTTTTGCCGACGATACACAGCTTTACATCAGGACTGGAACATCCTCATATTCCCCATTGTCATCTCCATCTTCTCTCACTGCCCTCTCTACCTGCCTGGAGGAAGTAAGGGCATGGATGAATCAGAACTTTCTTCAATTAAACTGCTCCAAGACTGAGGCCATAATGATTGGCACCCCTCACCAGGTACAAACATCAACTATAACAACAATTTCCTTTTCTGGACAAGATATCCCCCTCTCCACCTCTGTTACAAATCTTGGAATAAAAATGGACTCTCATCTTACATTCGAAAATCAAATTAAGTTTCTGTTTAAAACCTGTTTTTTCCATCTTAGAAACAACTCCAGACTTCGCCCATCCCTAACTTTTTCTGATGCTGAGAATCTCGTCCATGCTTTTGTCTCCTCCAGGCTCGACGACTGCAACTCCCTGTTTATTGGAATCCCTGGCAAATACCTTCAGAAGCTTCAATATATTCAAAACAGTGCAGCAAGGATTTTGTTGAGAGTTCGTAAATTTGAACATATTACACCCATTCTCCATAACCTCCATTGGCTTCCTGTCGCCTACAGAATTCAGTACAAAACTGCTCTCATTACACATCAATGCTTACACGGAACTTCACCAGATTATCTAAAGGACATTCTTGTTAAATATTCATCCACCCGGTCTCTACGGTCACAGAACAGTAATCTCCTTCACATTCCGAGAACCAATTTGAGGACCATGGGAGACCGGGCTTTCAGTGTGGCTGCCCCCCGCCTATGGAACTCTCTTCCTGACTGCCTGAGAGCTCCACAGTCACTGGTTGACTTTAAAAGCGGCCTGAAGACCTTTCTTTTTAAGCGAGCCTACTCTGCCTCCTCATGATTCTATCTTTGATCTTAGTTGATACTATTATTGATTTTATTTGTTTTATTTGACCTTTAATTTTGTTGCACTTTGTAGCACTTTGAGATTTTCATTAATGAAAAGTGCGTTATAAATTAAATTCATTATTATTATTATTATTATTATAACCATAGTGCCCACTCCAAGTTCCTATATGTAAATGTTATGAGGATGTTTATGAGTGAATGTCTAAGGTGTATAATAAAATTGAGTCCCAGGTGGTTCTGAACAACACAGATGTAAAAATGTTTCAGTACACCCGAGCCTCAAAATCCCTACATGTATTAAATTTGAAATGAAGAGGGCAGAGGTGTACGGTGAGGGATGGGGAGAAAATAACTGCAGGAACAAATGCTCCCGCAGGGAGTTAGCTCCCCCGCTGACCCAACAGGTCCCCCCAGTTCCCCAGGGCCCACCCAAGGAGCGAGGCCAAAACACCTCTCCGACCGTCATGCCCATTGAGCTCCAGACCAGAGAGGGACAGGACCACGAGGGCCGCCAGCAGCAAGGCCAACAGCCCACACCCACCAGGGCCTCCAAGACCCCTACTAAGCGCAGTCATCCCACCGCCTAAGAGGACGCAAAATCCCACATGGACGACACGGCCAAGAGCGCCCGTCCAACCACCGAGAGAGCCAGGGAGCATCGGGAGCGTGCCCTCACCATAGGAAAGGGCCAGCCAACCGGCCATGCATATTCCCAGACCATCATCAAGGACATCTACCCAGTCCCCACCCCAAAAGAAATACTACACCCACCCATCATACTAACAACTCTCAGAACATATAACACACTAAACACCCAGGTTGGGTCACCCTGCTCCCTTCCATGGGCCACCAGGCACGCCTCCAAACCCCCAACCCCCCAGCCCATGAACCCCCAACCCACCAGCGAGCCGAGGGCCCCGGCCAGCATTGGACACCAGAGCGCAGGTCAGCCCAAAGCCAGGCGACCCGCCTGCCAGAGCCCAAGATCCGCCACCAGGACCAAGCCCGGGGACGACACATCCCCAGACTCCCAAGCCCCCGGTGCCCACTCCGAAACCACGCTAGCCCTGCTGGGCCACCAACCGGCGACCCACGACCGCTGCCACAGACCACCCGAGGCCCCGCATGCAGCCCCCAGCAGACATCCACCAGAACCACCCAGGTCCTCCCCAGGTTTAAGGCAGGGCCCTCCCCGACCAAACAGCCCCAACCCCCTGGCGTCCCATACCCAGACACCCCCCCCATCAGCCCCAGTGCCTCACAAGGCCAGACCCCCCACCCCCACTATGTAACGGAGCCGATCAAAGAATGCCAAAGAAATCGATCCGATGTGTCGGCAGATGCTGTTTCAATGTGCAAATGCTCTAACAGAAGATTTTTATACTGATTAATGCTAAGATTATTTTAATTTTTCCAATTTAGGAGTATAGTTTTCTTTGCGATGCATAAGGCAGTGAAGATTACACAAGATGTATTTTTTTCTAGTGTAACATCTTCAAGGATAGCCAATAAGCAAACAGATGGAGAGAGTGGAATATTACATTTCAGACATTTAGACAAGTCCTCACATACCTGGACCCAGAACCTCTGAACGGGTGAACAGAATCAGAGTGTGTGGATATAATAATCAGGTATATTGCTTGTGCACTGTGAGCAATTGTTAGATGATGTAAATCCCATCAAACATTCGTTGACCTGTATAATGTACTCTATAGAGAACTTTATACTGTATTAATTGTAAATTGGAGATTCTAGTAATTTTAAATGCTTTTAAACATATTTGAGACCAGGTGTTTTGGTCAAAGTTGACTGATAAATCTGTCTCCCATTTTGTAACAGGATGGAGTTATCGATTCTAGACAATTTTTTTGTATATTTTAGATAACAATTTGGGTGGTTTAAGATTAATGAATTCTGACACACATACAGGTAGTCCTCGACTTACAACGCCCCGACTTACGACGTTTCGGACTTACGAATATGCATCTCATAAAAAATAAAAAAATAAAAAAATATAATGAATAAATAAATGTACAGTACTGTACAGTTACCAAGCACTTAGCCTATCCTAACATAGTTAAGGAGTGAGTTGAATGGTCTCCCTCCTCCCTAGCAAGTACCATTCACATAAACGGAGCTAGCTCCCTTTATGTGAAAGGGAGACAATTCAACTCATTCCTTCATCTTTAAAAACTGTGTTAGGATAGGCTATGTGCTTGGTGACTGTACAGTACTGTACATCTATTTATTTATTTAAAAACTTTTGTTTTGTTTTGTGATCCTTCTTACGAATTTTTGACTTACGAACGGCCCGTAGGTACGGAACTCGCTCTTAAGTCGGGGACTACCTGTATTGGTGTCTCTAACAATTCTCTATTAAGCTTAAATTTCTTTTTTACAATAGACTTAATTTGTTGATATTCTAAGAAGTATTTATTGTCAATGCCATATTGTATTATTAATTCATTAAATGAAATAAAGTCTACACCATCAAATATGTGTTCCAGACGTTCAATTCCCTTAACCTCCAACCTGAGAAATTTAACATATTTTCTTTCTGTATGTCAGGATTGTTCTAGATGGGTGTTTGTCTGCATGGAAGTAGTGAAGACTTTGTCATTTTCAGATACTCCCACCATCCTGTCAGAGATGAGCTAATACTGATACTTTTAAAGCAAACATGTTTTTTTTTAAATATTTGTACTAATAAATGGCAGATCTGAAGTCCTAATATTATTACATAACGTTTGCTCTATGTCTATCCAAGTAACATCTAGTTCATTTTGATTTAGCCACTTAAGAGTTGTTAGTATGACGGGTGGGTGTAGTATTTCTTCTGGGGTAGGGACTGGGTGGATGTCCTTGATGACGGTCTGGGACTATGTGTGGCCGGTTGGCTGGCCCTTTCCTATGGTGAGGGCACGCTCCCGGTGCTCCATGGCTCTCTCGGTGGTTGGGCGGGCGCTCTTGGCCGTGTTGTCCATGTGGGATTTTGCGTCCTCATGGGCGGCGGAATGACTGCGCTCAGTAGGGGTCTTGGCGGCCCTGGTGGGTGTGGGCGGTTGGCCTTCTGCTGGCGGCCCTCGTGGTCCTGTCCCTCTCTGGTCTGGAGCTCAATAGGCATGACGGTCGGAGAGACGTTTTGGCCTCGCTCCTTGGGTGGGCCCTGGGGAACTGGGGGAACCTGTTGGGTCAGCGGGGGAGCTGACTCCTTGCGGGAGCATTTGGTCCTGCAGTTATTTTCTCCCCATCCCTCACCGCATACCTCCGCCCTCTTCATTTCAAATTTAATACATGTAGGGATTTTGAGGTTTGGGTTACGAATATGCATTTTTACATCTGTGATGTTCAGAACCACCTAGGACTCAATTTTATTATACACCTTAGACATTCACTCATAAACATCCTCATAACCTTCACATATAGGAACTATGAGTCGGCACTATGGTTATGGGTGGTGGGATGACACTATTCTCACCTCCTGTGCCTGTGCTCACTTACAATGATGCATTTAGACAGCAAGGGCTTGGGTTAGAGTTGGGGTAGAGGGGAAACTGGCATTATGCCAACCTTTGCTCTTTCTCTTTCCTTTTTAATTGCACTTTACTACAACACACTTCAACAGCACATCTGGGGGAGGGGGTGGGTGTATTGGGGTCTAGTAGTTTTTTTTCCTGTTGAACCCCTTTGCTCCCTGATGGCCATTCTGGGGGTGGGGTCTGGAAAAGTGGCAGACCGTCGGGTGTTGACCTGGGCTATGGGGGGGTTCGGGGCCTGGGGGTTTGCCGTGGGCGAGGCTGGCGCAGCGCTCTCCATGGGGCTGTTTGGCCTGGGGTGTCCTGTCCTGACAGCTGAGCACGGGTTGGGCTGGATCTTGGATGTCGGCTCCTCTCCACCCCAGAATGAATGGGCCTATCTCCTGGATTTGGGTGTGGACTGTCCCAAGTAGGGGGTAGGTACATGTCTTAGACCTGGGGGGTATAGAGTACGTATCGGGATTATGAATGGAATGTGTCGTTATTATATGTCTTTGAGAGACTGAGTGTAAGGATGAGGGTGGGTTTGTGTGATTGTATCTGTGTATGAATGTCTATTTGTCAGGTCGGGATTTAGAGTGCCCCCTCTTTTATACATCTGGGGCTACTTGGTGTCGTGCTCCTGCCACGTGGCCCCCTGGCGGGGTATGCCCTTGCCTACCGGCGCGCTTGGGGCCCTCTGTATCGGGAGTTGGGTACTTGGGCGTGTGTCGGCTCGGCCTGGTGGCTGCCTGGTGGGGCTGGGGTCCTCTGGTCCTATCGGGTCTGGGCCTGAGGGGTGGGCGTCCCTGGTGCCCGGGCCTGGGCGCCTGGGCCTGGGGCTACGTCGATACAGCGGGCTCCGGTGGGTCCTGTGAGTTTGTCGCTGATGGTCCCTGGGGGTCATTGTGTATGGTCGCTGATAGGGCCCTCTCGGTTCTCCCCTATTGTCGGATCAGGGGGTGGGTGAGTGGTTCGTCCTGTTCGGGTGGCCCTGGGGGCTCTGAGCTCGGGGTCCTTCTTGGGGACTTGGGCTCTGGTCCCCCTTTGTCTCCCTCGGGTCTTGGGGGGTGGATCTCTGATGCGTCACGTTCACTACTGAATGTTCTATTAGAGAAGCCTTATTCATTTATGCATGCTTACAACCACACACTAATAGATGCAGGGATATACACGCAGGTATCGTATGTAGATATGTAGATGGGTATATGACTGAATATGAATGTATGTATGTGTATATGTATACAGTATATATATATATANATATATATATATATATATATATATATGTATCGGTACGCTAAAATCACATTTCGGTTCGGTTCAACTACAAGGAGAGCTCGGTTCGGTTTATTTTCGGTACAAATTTTATTATTTTATTTTTTTTACAAAATAAAGACTTACAAAATGTTTATTTTGAAAATGTGCCAAAAATATGTTTGTATTGTATTGTAGTAATAAATAAAAGTGACCCATTTGGATGATATTTTAAATAAACAGCACTCTACAATAAATAAACTATATGAACAATAATAAAAATCTTAATAAATGCAAACAGTCAGAACCAGAACAATAAGCAGCAACAGACTGTTTACAATCTAACTAATCAAGTTTTTGTCCAGTAGCAGCAGTGTGGCTGTATTTGTCCTCATTACTGTACTCACAACTTCTTCTTGGTGGGACAGGTGGGGCTGTGGGAACAGTTCAGAGTTCAGTTCAGTCATCACTTAGCTGCAGGTGGATTTACCTCTGTCACAGACTGGAAATAAAAAAACAAAAGCGATAAAAAAAAAAAACAAGTTAATAAGATTATGATTTAAAAAAAAAAGATTATTTAGATAATAATACCATACCATACCATACCATTTTATTTATAAAGCACTTTAAACAGGAACAAGTCCACAATAATAAAACAATACTTCTTGAACAATTGAACCTCTCACTCTTCATCATCATGGCAGGGCTTTAATCTGGTCCAGGGGCCTCATGTACAAAGACTTGCGTGGATTTCTTACTGAAAAGTTGTGTACGGTCAAATCCAGAAAACTGCGTACGCACAAATAAATCCAGATGTATCAAACTGTGCGTACACCGGAATCCACGCACATTCCTTTTGTACATCACAATCAACGTGGAACTGAGCGTATGTGAGACACATCCCCTGACACGCCTTCATTTACATATGTTAAACAGATGCAAATTACGTCCTGCATGTGTGAAGGACATGTTTGTTTGATCTCTGCGCGATCAGAAATGATTTCTAGATTCAGGAAATTAATGAATTTAATATAATATGAGTGAGGAAAGAAATCCTAAGTAAGAATAGTGATAAAATGTGTTTATCACACAAAGAACGAGTGATTGTGTGTCGGTATTTGTGTGCGCGCGCACCCTGCTTTGGTGCGCAACTGGCTCATCCATCCAGTGAAAATATTAACTTTGCGCACAAGTTTATTACCATAATTACTGTAAAGACAGAGGAACTTAGATGTTTGGTAGAACATAGAACTTTGTTTATTTAATAGATGATATGAAGGAACGAGTTTGTGCGCCTCATTGGAGTTTTCATGACATGACGTGATGTTGGAGTCTCCAAACGCTGCGCGCGCCGCAGCCTTTGTGCGCAGTCTGTCTGTGAATCTTTTGCTCTCCTACAAGTTATATATGGTGTACTTTCACGTGTCATTTTGGAGAAATCTACAATAAACGCAGATTATGTAACACCTCGGCGAGGGTGCGCGCGCGCTCCAAAGCGCAACCATGACTCAGCCTTTGGAATCATATGGATGAGACATTCCATTGGACATGAATCGGCTTTGTGTGGACTGGACAGTCCCGATCGACCTGCAGCTCCCTCTGGAAAGCTCGGAAACAGTTTGATCGCTGCTTCTGCACGCGTTGTGCACGGTTCCTGCGTTGTGCTCCAGAGCGCAGCAGTGCCAAAATGAAAAAGGATTATTCCTGAAAACGGCTGATAAGCCATATCCTAGATCAGAAAATTATATCTGTTTATAAATAAATGCTCTGCGTGTTACACTATTTATTATATCCTCCAGTAAGGCTGAATCCGTTCCTGTTAAATGTATTTTTTGCACAACTTTGCGCGTCCTTTATTTAATTGCGTCCATGTGGATGTAATACTTGTTAATCATGTGTGTCTGGTGTGAACAACAATCATTTTCACATCATGAACAGTTAATAATAATACTACTAATAATAATGAATTCAATTTATAACGCACTTTTCATTAATGAACATCTCAAAGTGCTACAAGGTGCAACAGAAGTGAATGTCAATAAAACACATAATAACACAATTAAAATCAACAACAGTGTCAGTTATGATCAGAAGTATAATCATGATGAGGTAGAGTATGCTCTGTTGAAAAGAAAGATCTTAAGCCGCTCTTAAAGTCAACCACAGACTGTGGGGCTTCAGTTTCTCAGAATCACCTGTAAGTGTCGCCAAAGGAACAAAAACCACAGAAACGTGCGTACGCCTGCCATGGGGCTGGCGTGGAAATGTACTTGGATGCGCACATATTCACGTTCAGTTCAGTTTTGATACATACGGGGTTTCGCGTGGATAGTGACGCACGCAAGGATTTTGTGCGCACGCACGGTTGATACATGAGGCCCCAGGGCTTGTTGTTGACAACATCAGTTAGTTTTTTCATGAAGAGCTGAACTTTTTCAAGTGTTGACGTGATGAATTTCTCATAGCGACGCTCAGTAACTTTAAACCCTGCGCATATAACAACGTTCAGACAGATTCAGAGATTTAAAAACTCATACAGCTTGTGTTATTGCTCTGGACCGCTCTGATTACCTGATGAAGGAGTTTTAATGCAGCTCTTCGTTCACGTTCGGATGACAGTTTCCAGCGTGTTCACGTGACGTGTTGCTGCTGCGTCACTCAAGCAGCTGCTGCAGAGTCTTCATGAAACAAAGTCCACACAAGCTGCGCATGCGCTCATCTTTTAACAAGAAGGAGACCGCACGAGATGCTAACGGCTAAATGCTGCGCGTGCCACGCGAAAATAGCTCCGTGCTAAAACGCGCACCGGAAATTTTGTTCCGCGGTGCATATATTCCCCTGTTAAGAACGTTTAATGAGTGAAAAAATAACCGAAACGGTACGCAGGTGGACCGAACCGAACGTGCTGTACCGAAACGGTTCGGTAAACCCATTACAACCGTTACATGCCTAATATATATATATATATATATATATATATATATATATATATATATATATATATATATATATATATATATAAATATATATATATATATATATATATAAATATATATATATATATATATAATTTACTGCAAAGTCATGGATATTATGTGTCTTTTATGCATATGCGCTTTGTTGCTGTGTTATGTCATGTACTTTGCAGGATTGCAGACGGCGGTTGGGCGTGTTTGCCTTGCGATCTTTTTGTGGATATTTGTTTTGTGGTCTTACTTTCTGTCTTTGTCTTTCTTTCTATTACAAAAAATATCATATTTGTGTGAAGAGGATGGCTGTGAGGTGAGAAGGGAGGCCATCTATAAAGGGGAAAAAATAGTAGGGATAAGAGGTTGGAAGTTCTAATCCTCCGGTTTCTTTAGATTTCTGTAGTGTTTTTAAGCTAATACATGGAGTTTTGTTTTTCCAAAGGAATTTAGACATGAAAGAGTCCAAGGACTTAAACCATTCATTTGAAGGTTTATTTGGAATCATTGAGAATAAATAATTTATTCTTGGCAGGACCATAATTTTTACTGAGGCAACTCTTCCCATAAGTGATATGGGTAGAGATTTCCATCTAGTAAGATCGTCTTCAATTTTCTTTAAAAGTGGTATATGATTTAATTCTCTAGAGCAGGTCATGTGCAGCTTGAAACCATCTGGTTCCCCCTTTGATGTGGTCCCCCCTCGACTACTGAAGGAGGTTTTTCCCAATCTAGGTCCTTCCATTCCTTCTATTGTAAATAGCAGTTTATCCACTGGTATGGTGCCAAAATCCTTTAAACATGCTACCGTTCAACCTCTCCTGAAAAAACCAAACCTTGACCCCTCAGTAGTAGCCTATCTAACTTCAGGCCTGTCTCCAGACTCCCATTTTATCTAAACTTCTAGAGAAAATTGTCGAGTCCCAGTTGAAGTGCTTCCTGGAGGATCACGCTAGGCATAATTTATTTTGTTACCACTAATTTAAGTATGAAAGGCAGTCATAGGCTAAACAAATAATGTAGTAATGTGAGAAATAGCGATCTATACTAACAAGCTCATCAGTTAAGCTGAAATAGCCATACAACAATCTTTAAAGTAGCACAGATTAGCTTAGCTGATGTAGCTTTTACTAAAGTACAGATGGCTGATATTTACTGTGGCACAAGTTATATTAGCTAAGCTATTCTTTGTTACATTAAAAATCGCTTACTGTAGTTAAAGCTACGTGAGCTTACACGCAACACCTGTGTTTACTTTAGCTAAGATTAGCTTAGCTGCTGCAGCTACGAGGGACATCTACGTGTATATTATTGTAATCACTTACTCTGCCAGTCACCAGAACTCATAGGGGTAAACTCCGACCACTGCTATTTTTAGCAGATTTCCAGCTCTTGTGCATTGGTCAAGAGTAGCTTAGCTTAGCTCTGGTTGCTCGTGTCTGTTTGTCCGAGAGACAGAAAGCTCATTTTGTGGCACCAGCACGTAGTAGTGACACATCCGGTGGCAGCTTGCTGGTTTGTCCGCCATTTTCTGACTACTAAAATGGCGGAAATTCTGGAATTCCAGAATTCCAGTCACATGTGTGGGAACTATGTATAGGCCTACTGTGCATCCCAAGTTTGCATGTGAGTTCAGCTGGTAAAACTTGGTTGCTTATTATTATTTACAAACTTGGACCACTGTACTTTTTAGTAAAAGTCTCAAAATTGAAAACATCTTCAAAAGGTAAAGGAAAACTTTACTGTAGTTACTTTTACGCAGTTACGCAGTCTGTGGCAGGGAATACAGACCATCACAAACTACAAACCACCCCCCCAGACCTGTGACAGCTCAGCCTCTGCGCTGAATGAACTGAATGAGTTTTTTGCTCGGTTCGAGGCAAGTAACAGCACACCAGCACATAAACTCCCCCCCTCTCCTGATGGCCAGGTGCTGACGCTGTCCTCAGACAGCGTAAGGCGATCATTCATAAAGATTAACGCCCGGAAGGCCTCTGGTCCTGACAACATACCTGGTCGTGTGCTGAAGGACTGTGCAGGGGAACTCGCAGCGGTCTTCACGGACATCTTTAACATCTCACTGAGCCAGGCCATCGTCCCCACCTGTTTCAAAGCCACCACCATCATCCCTGTCCCAAAGAAGGCAACGCCCGCATGCCTCAATGACTATCGCCCAGTAGCACTCACCCCCATCCTGATGAAGTGCTTTGAACGGCTAGTCATGAAAAGCATCACATCTGTCCTCCCTGACTCCCTGGATCCCTTCCAATTTGCATACCGACCTAATCGCTCAACCGACGATGCCATCTCCTCTGCCCTTCACACAGCTCTCACACATCTGGACACGAAGGACTCCTATGTTAGAATGTTGTTCATCGACTTCAGCTCGGCATTTAACACCATCATCCCCCAACAGCTCATCCATAAACTGGACAGTCTGGGGCTGAACACCTCAATGTGTAACTGGCTGCTAGACTTCCTGACCGGGAGACCACAGACAGTACGGATCGGGAGTAACACATCTAGCACCATCACATTGAACACAGGGGCCCCACAAGGATGTGTGCTGAGCCCCCTTCTATTCACCCTGCTAACACACGACTGCACACCATCGTACAGCTCCAACCACTTCATCAAGTTTGCGGACGACACAACAGTGGTAGGTCTCATCAGCAACAACGATGAGACGGACTACAGGAACGAGGTGAGCCGCCTGGCCTTGTGGTGCGGACACAACAATCTCACTCTCAACGTGGAGAAGACAAAGGAGATTGTTGTGGACTTCAGGAAGAGGGATGCCCAACATCCCCCTCTGACCATCAACAGCACCGCAGTGGAGAGAGTAGACAGCACCAAGTTCCTGGGAGTGCACGTCTCAAAGGACCTGTCCTGGAGCAGGAACACTGCAGCACTGGCAAAGAAGGCTCACCAGCGTCTCTACTTTCTCCGCAAGCTGAAAAGGGCTGGAGCTTCAACCCCCATCATGAGCACCTTCTACAGAGGTGCCATAGAAAGTGTCCTGACCAGCTGCATCACTGTGTGGTTTGGTGCATGTACTGCATCATGCCGCAAGAGCCTCCAGCGCATTGTGAGAGCAGCTGAGAAGATCGTGGGCACCTCCTTGCCCTCACTGCAGGACTTACACAGCAAACGCCTCACTCGGAAAGCCCACCGCATGGCAGGTGATCCCACACACCCACTACACAGCTGCTTCAGACTGCTGCCATCAGGGAGGAGACTGAGGAGTCTCCAGGCTCGAACCAGCAGACTGAGAGACAGCTCTGTTCATCAGGCAGTCAGAATGCTAAACACTCTGCCTGCTCTGCCTCCCCTCCCATTTGAACTGCCTTAACACTAAAACTTTCTCACATATTATCACTCAACACAAAGTTTTTAACACTAGACTCTGTGTCATCAAACGGGTTATTCACTAAACTCTCGGTCATGTGCTCATACAGTTTGCACTACTTCTCATACTTGCACTAATGTCTGTATTACATCACTGCCTATAATCATAATACTGTTTACATTCTCTGTTTACATTTATTAATACTGTTTACTTTTATTACTACTGCTTACATGTAATTACTACTGTTTACATTTATTTACACTACTCTAATATCTACACCACTGCTGGTACATATACAGTGTGCTCTGAACGGTCTTATTTAGGGATGCCCAATGTGCCTTACTGCATATGCCACTTTTTGCCTCTACAACAACATCAACTACTACCTCATACATATACTGTGTACATTGACTCATACGCTGCTTTGCCACTTTGCAAATGTCAATGCTAGAAACCTTTAGTTTATTTTAGTTATACTTTTTATACTCTTTTTTTATACTAGTATGCAAAAACTCAGGACAATATTATGTTCATTAAATGTTTAATGTTTTAGTTTTAGAGTTGGTGTAAATTTTCATACTCTTATACCACTATGCAAAAAACTCAGGACAGTGTTAGTTTTACTATTTTATGCTTATGTCTATTATTATATGTTTCAGTGTTTCAATGTTTAGATGTTTACTGTTGCACCGAGGGACTGAGAGAAACGCAATTTCGGTCCTGTGTATGTCCTGCACTGTACATATTGCAGATCTGACAATAAAGTTGACTTTGACTTTGACTTTGACTTTTGTTTGCACTACTAGGATTACCACACAGTCATAGTTTACATTAACTGTCTGTGTAATTCATAAAAATTTTCAGATTTAATTGAGGTGAGGGAAACATAAAGCTGGTTAATGAACACAAAATAATACAAAAACACTGGTGACTTGAGTGTTAGCATCTATAGTTAATAATGCAGAAGAAGTTTCAGCTGTCATTTATCCGCTGACAAATGTTTTTGACAGCTACTTTAAGCAGTATGCAGATTATTTTTATGAAAATTGTGTCAGTGTTGTGTAAACAAGTTGTAATCCCATGCACATGCAAGCTGAATAAAAGTGCATTATAAATTGAATTCATTATTATTATTATTATTATATTCTGAGCAGCATCCACGTAGACATACTAGTTCAATTCGCTTGATCGCGACAAATTCATTAATTTCCGCATCGGCTTTTTATTCTCTCCCCTGACCAGACAGGTCGGGATACAGAAAGGCAGCCGCGGCGCGGAGCTCTGAGCGCGCATGCTCCCCCGTGCTCTCCTGTGCTTCCCCGTGCTCCAGCAACAAGGCTGGGACAGAACCGAGCCCCGGCACGAACTTCAAAGCTGACCAGCGGAACGGGGAGCCAGGGAGAAGCCGGGAGAAGCCGCGTGGCTCGCTCCTCTCTGGGCAGAGGAGAGGAGAGCAGCCAGCAACAGTCGCAGCGGTGTTATATCTTATTAAAAAGGTCTATAAAAAAAAAATAAAAAAAAACAGAGCACTGGTCCAGCTGTACACAAAAATGCACCAGGAAATATGCAGTTTTACTCCCACTCTCACGGTGGATTCACACCGAACCGATTTTCTACCTCCAAAACGCTCCTCACGCACGCAAGTGGACGCACTTTGTGTCCAGACTACGCACTTTGTGTCCAGACTAAAAAGCCAGAAGCGAAACTGCTGCGAAAACTGCTGCGCAGGGTTGCCAGATAAGAATTAATGAATCATCTAGTACTGTTGCTTATTTTTTATTTTTTTTACCCAAACTGTCATATTTGCTGCGTGAGGGTCTGATAAGATTAATAGTGTGTTGAGTTTAGTGAACATTTGCACTGAAAAGGGGTAAAAAAATAAAATAAAATTCATGTTTAACTGGCAACCCTGCTGCTGCGGGGTGTGTGGGAGGAGCTTACCGGTGTACCGAGTCGTCAATGCACTCCGCGAGGCGAGGAGCTCTTTATTTCTGTCTCTGTGGAGCAGACTTGACTGGTTGTGAAGGAATTGTCGCGAACACACAGCTACAATGAGTTTCTCTTCCATATTCCATGACTCCGCGGGTTTTTTCTGTGTTCCACAAACAATACGTCACATGCGCAATGGTTTCCGCGTCACTGGTTTCCGCGTCACATAGGGACTCTCCCCCTGACCCCCTCTCTTCTCCCCCGACTCTCCCTGATTGGTTGACACACCAACCAATCGGGTAGAGTTTGAGCGGCGTTTGAAAGTTTGAACGGCGAAATCTTCAGCATGTTGGAGGCGTGCTTTGGAGGTTGACGCGGGTTCACGTGCACGGAAATCGCTCTCCAGCACGCTCAACACGCACGTGACGCCAGACGCCAGGAGGCGCCTGGAGGTGCGTCCCCCATTGACTTTGCATGTAAACTGGACGTTCCAGCAGTTGAAATCGCGTTCGGTCTGGATGTACCATCATAAACCTCCATGGAAACTCATCCCTTCCTTCTGGGTGGAGACGTGACAAAAGTCACTCCACACTTCGACACTTTTCGGCCGCGTTTCCGGATTCATTCGGGACTCGTTTTTTTTTTTTTTAACCCTCGCCTGGCCCAAATGCAAAAATGAAAATAGACGAAATATTCTACTACAGTAATAGTTCAATATGGTGAATTGTTACTGTCATGGTGGGTGTTGTCCTTTAAATATTGAATTAAAAAACTATGTCAAACCATTTCCATGTTCTGATGTGATTAATAATTTATCTTTTTGTTTTCTTCTTTTGTCCATCTTTCTTAGCAGCAGCCCACCTAACAAGCATGACACAGTCATCAAGACGTTGTTATTGCAGAGTGCTATGTTGCTCCAATAATAAACAAAAAACACCATATTTGAGTTTCCACGATTTTCCCACGGACAAAAATATATGTTCCTGTTAGGTGAGAGCGATCAGGAGAGATGAAGGGCCAACTTTTAAAATCCTTCATGGGAGCACCCATGTATGCAGTCTGCACTTTGCCCCAGAAGATCTAAATTCATCAGCCAGTGGAAGAACCCGGATCAGACGAGGAGTGGTGCAATCTAGATTTCGCTGCAATGATTGGGGTAAATGGAGGAGGACAGGGCTGAACATAAACAAAAAAACATTAAATTCTTTTTAGAAATATTTTACTCTGGTAATTCTATTTGCATTCAAAATAAATTGTTAAATTGTGTAATAATTAACTTCTATGCATATTTTTATCATTCAAAAACATGCATCCATTTAAATTCAGGTTCATTTTAGAGCAAGAAAAGCAGAGGGGGAGGGAGGAATGAATCGTCACGCTGGTAGAGGTGAAGGTAATGGTGTCAGCTTGCCCTGCCATGACGTGTCCCTTGTTTATATTTTGATAGTTTGGATAATAATTTTTCTGAGCTGGCAACCCTAGTATGCAGGGTCCCAGTAACATCCAACAAAAGTATAAAATATAAAAGAAAAACAGTAATAAGATCTGAGATATGACGTAAGAAAAACGATAACTAAAAATACACTAAGCACCAATAGCATAAAAACAATACGCCCAGGGCCGGATTAACAACCCCAGGGGCCCCTGGGCACCGAAGCTCACAGGTCCCCCTCCCTAACCTAACACCCATTTTACTATATTTATATTTATACACACACACACAAACACACACACACAACACACACACACACACTCACATTTATTGGGTTTTACACGTATGTTTTAATTGCAGAAGATGGCTCTGTATGTCTTCTATCAACTGAACACAATTCCAGGGATTGTCATGCCACCCCGGGACCCACTTGGGAGCGCCACTGCTTATTGGTCAAAAATGAATACCAAGTACTGCCATCTCACTCATAAATGGGGTTGGGCATCGTTTGAATTTGAGCGATTCCGGTTCCGATTCTTCGTTTCGATTCCAATTCTTTTCGATTCTCGGTTCCGATTCTTTTTGTAGGCGGGGTTACAAAAAGACGTGTCAATTCAATTCAGTTCAGTTTATTTATACTGTATAGTTCCAAGTCACAACAGAAGTTGTCTCAGGGCACTGAACAGAAACAATCAAATATAAAAATAATAAGTTAACAGAAACTTTAATATAAAAAATAATGGTAACACTATTTATTTGAGGAGACTACATTGAGTTTAACTCCATGTTATAAAAAAGCTACAGTAGTTAGCCAGAGTTATTTCAGGATGAAATAATTTGAACTTCTGTTTGAATTTAATGCTATGAACTTTTACCTTTTTGTTACATTTACTATAAAATTCTCACAGGGCAGATTAGAGCCAACATGAAGCACTTTGGTGTGGACTTGTTCCTGTTGAAAGTGCTTTATAAATAAAATGGTATGGTATGGTAACATGGAGGACTCACCAACATATATTATTATTATTATACATATAATATTGTCCAGTGTCTGATGCTGCAGTCATGTTACTGAACTCCCACTGATGGGCTAACCTGGTTCCACCACCAGCAGCAGGATCCTCAGACAGAACAGCTGGTGGGATGTCCTGGTATCTGCAGCCCTCTCTCCATTTGTTTCTTCATGGACATGGAGCTGTGACATTATGTTGTGCCTCTTCCTCAGCAAAACGCTCCTCCAGTGGAGACTTTCTGGACAGACTGCAGGAAGTTCCTAAACAAACAACAGGTTTATCAGTATTATCAGTAAAAAGAGATTATTAAATCATTTTTAAGACTGAGAATGTGTACAATTATTAGCTCTGTTGTTATTGCCTAACTAACCTATTCAATAATTCTTCAAACTGTGACATTCACTCATAATGGAATGAAAGAGAACATAAACAGAAATTATATAATAATGAAAACTAGAGACATTAAAACATTTTAAAAGACACAGAGAACTTTAAATGGATTAAGAATGTTAATAAGTGTTGGATTTGAGTGCAATGTAAGTGCAATCCATGGTTGAATCCACATCTGAAAAGGGATGCAAGCTTTTCACAACATATGCTGTAACAGTTCTGTGGCACTCTTAATTCAGTTACACGGACGTTTTTACCTTGGACAGTCACTGGTGAACACTGTGAAGCCATTTCAGGTCGTTTGTCTAAGAAAAAATACAAGCTAACGTTAGCATCGTGTTTGTATTTGAGCTGACTTACCGCTTTAAGCAGAGTATAACTTGTAATCTGCCTTAATGTTGGTATGAGATGTAGTTTATAGTTTATTTATTTACCTGATGGAGCCTAAGAGGGAGCGATTAGCGAAAAGTTCGGCGGAGCGTTTTGCAG
>JBBPBX010042538.1:0-14650 GCA_038048925.1 Garcialebias charrua
TTATCACAGCACTAATTACCCAGGGGGATTGTGGGTAAACAAATCATTCTAAAGAAAAGAAGCCCAGAAAGAAAAGGGAGATGGAGGAGTGGAATAAAAACAAATAAAGCATTGGCACGAGAAAACATGGATGTGGAAGCGTGTCCTCCAGCGCAGGAAGACTAGATTTACTCATGACGGCAGTTTTTGTTTGATATGTACGAGCGCCGCTCTGACTTGGTTCGAAGGCGAAGAGAGTGGTGGCACAGAGGTTAGAAGAAATCGGCCTGTGATCGGGAGACGGCGGGTTCAAATCCCCAGACTGGTACAAAAAAACTTTATCCACATGTAAGGTGGGAAAAGGCAGATATTTAATTTCCCCTTTAAGGATTAAACCAGCCACTAGGGAGCACTAGCCAGTGGCTCTCTGATTCTGGTCCCAAGCCCGGGTAAATGGTGAGGTTTGTGTCGGGAAGGGAATTTGACATAAAACACTTTATCTAAAGCTAACGTGCCAGTTCCTGTTAACAAGCAGGGTGCCGGCGGAAATTGTGCGTTAGTCGAAGACCACGAAGATGAAAATGTGTCAGGAGACAGAGGGAGAAGAGAATAGGACTGAGGGTTGCAACTCTAAATGTGGGGAGTTGGCTAACATGATGCTGAGAAGGAAGGTAAATGTTTTATGTGTCCAAGAGATCAAGTGGAAGGGCAGCAAGGCCCGCAGCATTGGAGCAGGGTTCAAACTGATTTACCATGGTGTGGATATAAGAGAAATGGAGTAGGGGTGGTCCTGAAGGAGGAGCTGGCAAAGAATGTAGTAGAGGTGAAAAGAGGATGTGTCTGAAGGTAGAAGTAGAAGGTCTGATGCTAAGTATTGTCAGTTGTTATGCTCCACAGGTTGGATGTGATGTGGAAGAGAAATATACATTTTGGAAGGATCTGGATGAAGTAGAAGAGAGTATTCCCAGGGAGGAGAGAGTGGTGATCAGAGCAGACCTGGACATGTTGGTGAAAGAAACAGAGGGGATGAGGAAGTGATGTGGCTGCGCCACCGTGCGGCCACAAACAACCTATAAGAAAGAAAAAAATGACGGTAATTTATTTCTTTCTGTCTTGGTTTATTTTTCATTAAAGGGGACCACATATTCAAAATTCACTTTTTAATGGTTTTTTTTACTCAACTTTGGGTATTTACTTCATAAAAAAACAGTCCTAAGGCCAAAAAAATGCACCCAGTGGTTTATTTACTCTAAGTAGATTTATTTATCTTTGATAAATACACTTCGTTTCCCACTTCCTGCGGTTTGTGACGTCACAAACCGCAGCCAACCACCTCAAACCTGAGTCCAGCCCCTCACCTAGCAACCCCTGGTGATGCTCCACCCACTTCAGTATAAAACACGTCACGGTTGCCGAGACGTTGAAACTGTGCACACACACTCGCGGGGCGACAGTCTGTAACGTACAAGCACCACTGATCGATATACTTTTCAGATTAGCAACTTATTTAGTTTAAGAATACTTTTCACTTCATCAAAATCTAATCAAAACTTCAGCGTTCTAAATGTAGGTGGTTGTATTTGTTTCTTATACGATGAAGGACTGCTTTTAGCATAACTGCCAGGTTGGCCTAGAGGTAATGAATTGGACTGTCACCCGAAGGACCGGGGTTCGCTTCCTCGGTCACGGCATTATTATTATTTTTTTAAGCCTTTTGTTTCGGAGAGATTTCATGTGTACAGCACTTTGTTGCAGCTGTGGTTGTTTTAAATGGCTTTATAAATAAAGTATAATTGTTATTTTTACGTTTTAGTTCAATTTTTAGCGATCGCTCTCAACACGCAGCCGGGAGGAATAAAATGAGCAGACCGCCGGCGAAGACACCATCTGCGTGCGGGAGCTGCTCGGAGCTGCTGGCTTGAGGTCCGGTCAGAGGTTGCCTCATGCAGATAAATTAACTGGAGACACTCGGTGAACTTTGTTTGTGTGTGGACTGAAGCAGCGATCGCTCCCAAAAGCGCCGCATGCAACGAGCGGAGCTAGCACCGTCCGCTCGGAGGAGGAAAAGCTATCATTAGCCTCGGAGGTGGGCTAATGCTAAAAAAGAAGCTGCAAATGGCGGCGCGCTGACAGCTTTCGGTAAGTTATCTTAAGCTAGCACTAACAGTAAGTCAAATGAGTAATAAAAAAAGAGCTAATTTTAAAACAACAACATATTAGAGATACTGGCTTTTACAGAGGGCGTAGTTAATGTAAACAGATCTTTGTAGGGCGTGGCTTTCAGACCTCATTATCATAAACCGGTCGTTTTGAACGGAAGTGAAATTTGGCAGAATTAGAAAGGGGATATTTTATTATCTAAGCATTATTTTGTGTATAAAATTGAATGAAAATGGTCTGGAAAGCCCACAGATACACCACAAAAAATTATATGACCTACATAATAATAATAATAATTTGTCACATTTGTCATCTGTGTATGTTTCCCATACTTGACAGACGAAATTGGTCTTCTGCATTTAACCCAACCACCACCATTTGGTCCCCTTTAAGTTTCTCTTTGGTGGCACAGTGGCTCAGTTGGTAGAGCTGCTGCCTCTCAGCGAGAAGGTTGTCGAATCAAATCCCAGCCGGGGACCTTTCTGGGTGGAGCTTATACGTTATCACCGTGCATGCATGGGTTATCTCTGGGCACTCTGGTTTCCTACTACAGACCAAAAACATGAATGTTAGACTGATTGGTAACTCTAAACTGTTCCTAGGTGGGAGCGAGGGAGTGAATGGTTGTTTGTCTCATTTGTCTCTATGTGTCCCTGTGATGGACTAGAGACCTTTCCAGGTACCCCTGTAATGGACTGGAGACCTGTCCAGGGTGTACCTCGCCTCTCGCACAGTGACTGCTGGACATGGGCCCCAGTGACCCAATTCAATTCAAAAATACTTTATTAATCCCAAAGGAAAATGAAATGTTGTTGTAACTCTTTATCCTCGTTTCATTAAGAGATGTTATAGATGCTGATGGCTGTAGGCAAGAAGGATCTCTTGTATAGGTCCGTCCCACAGAGGATCCGAAGAAACTGGCTGCAGATGCCGTCCATCCAGGATTGGCTGGTCTCTTACTTCCCCCAGGCAGCAAGACCGCTCGAATGCCAGGCAGACCTCCTCCCAGAGCGATGGCCACTCCTCCCAGCAGCCTGCCAAGCTCCTCGTCGCTGCAGACAGCCAGGTGCGGGTGTTGGGGACGATCTTAGTCCTTCTGCTGTCACGAGCTGTGTTTCCTGCTAGTTCCAGGATTTCCGTGGTCAGGCACTTGAACACAGCCGGCAGGTAGATGGGAATGCATCCACAGCGCCTCCTTTTCAACTCATTTGAGATTTGGGGCTGTAGTTAAGGTATTATTAGAGCTTTTGAGATGTTAATCAGCAGCTCCCAGTTGTAGAAAACCACCTTGTTGTTATGATTATGCATTATAACAAACGATGACCCCCCACAATCCAAAAAGGAGAAAACATGTCAAGATAATAAAAAGGTGCCAATTTGTTGGAGAATCGCTGGAAAAAAGCTACACGTGCATCGGCAGCAGATATGTCCTGAGTTTATCCGAATGTTCAGACCTCGTATTTAAATGTGGAGTCTGTCCTATGCTACTTCAATGTCATGATTCACAGCGTGGTGCCTTTGAAGAGGCTCAACAGCTCCCAAGTAACTAATTTATTCTCTAGTTAGCAGAAAATGAGTGTGTGTGTGTGTGTGTGTCATGACTCACGCGGTTAACGTCTATTCTCCCTGCCACTCGTCTCATCTCTTTGGATTTAGACATTACGGGACTCGCTCCGTCTGAGTGCTGTGCCGGCTGCGTTGTGAATGGAAACACACGCCTACATACACAGACGTGTGGCAGGCACACAAACAAGCGCGTTCGTATGGAGCACACGCCTCTGCTTTTTGTTGAAAACATCCTGTTCTAAGAAAATATGTGGTTCCCCAGACAGATTGGAGCTGTGAGGGGGAAGGAAAAAGGTCTGCAATGTCCAAAAGGTTGTAAGACCTCCGTGTTCGGCAACGAACAACATGCTGAAAACTAAATAGACCCAAATATGTCAAGCAGTTTAAAAACTATATTGCTCCTGTACTTTTTCCATGCACAAAATTCTTTAGTTTCTTTCTCACATGACTGGAAAGCAAATTTGGCTTTCGGATATTTAGTAATCAAACCATAAACACCTCAACATGCTGCAACTGTCTCTAGAGAATTGAACCAGTTTCCAGAATTTCCTAAATATTTTACCAACAGAATGATCCTTTACGGGCGGGGGTCAGTTTAATCTTTTTGCTTGACTTTTTGCATCACAACGAGGACATGGACAACTTTAAACTCTGAAGAGCAGAAGTTCAGCACTTGGACTGTTTATAACGTAAACACAAGGGACATGTTAATAAGATGGCTGACTGACTGGCACCTTCTGCTTTGAAGGCCAGTGTTTGGAAGTATTTCTGCTTCTACGAAGTTAAGAGCAAGATGTTTCCACCCAGAGGCAGAAGAAGAAAAAACAGCCGAGGGTACCTACAGTACTAGCTGCTGCTGCAACAGTAACATTTCCACAAAACTCGGAAAATGCAACGTCCATTTTGACTTTCATTGCAAATAATTTACATCCACAGTCAGTGGTTTGTGTGTTGTGGTTCTCAGAACATGATCGTCCCATGCTGAAGATATGAACACAGTCGTGGTGAAGAGGGAGCTGAGCTGCAAGAAGCTCTCTGTTTACTGGTAGGTCTACCCTCACCTGTGGTCAGGGACTTCGGGTAGAGACCAAACGAACGGGACTGTGGATACAGGTGGTCAAAACGAGTTTTCTATGCAGGGTAGCTGGACTCTCCCTCGGAGTCAAGGTGAGAAGTTTAATTCAGCAGGGGGGACTCGGAGTAAAACCGCTGCTCCTCCATATCCAGAGAAGCCAGTTGAGGTAGTTAAGGCAGCCAGTAAGAAGGACTTTGAGATGGAGGTAGGTTTTCCAGGCATGCCCAACTGGGAGGAGACCCTGGGGAAGACCCAGGACATTCTGGAGAGACATTTTAATTGGCCAATCTCATAACGACTCACTTCGACTCACTCGGTTGTATAGTCTAGGTAAATTTCCACACAAGTGTTCCCTGGGTGCGAGGTTGTCATAGCAAGGCTGCTCAACAATGGCATTACCTTCAAAGTATCCCAGTTCAAGGAGAGCTTACCACTAATGGATAAATAAGTAAAATAAATGCACAAAGCTTACTACAGTATACTCTTCCTTGGTTTCCAAAGATGCTACGGTTGAGTTAAGGCCAACATCCTTCCACTAATTAGAGCCCACAAATAAAGTCAACTTGGTCTTGCTTCCTGTGAATTCTGCCATAACCCAACAAGCACAGAAACATCTGTGCTTCCTCGCTTGAAACCTTGACCGAGCAAGTTTTAAGAACTGAGCTGATGCAGGTGGGAAAGCCAATGGAAGGATGTTGATGCAAGACTGAGTTAAACTAGGTCAAGGCCATGGGAAAAAGGCCATACAGGCCTTACATCTAAAAATTTTTTTAGAATATTGTGAAAAAGTTGTTATTTTTGTCAATCAATTCAGAAAGTGAAACTCAAATTTTACTGTACCGGTACATGGATTCATTACACAGAGGGAAATATAGGCATCACATGTACGAGCTGCCTTATAACAATTTGTTCAATCTTTCTGTAATTTTGTTTTCCGTAATTTCAATAACTATGGCTTACAGATAAAGAAAAACCTAAACTCAGTGTCTCAGACGATGAGAGTATTCCACAGCCAGCTTTTAGTACCTTTGGAGGTGTGGGTTGCAGCACCGCTCTCTGAACTTCAAGCAACGTGGATTCTGAGCCACTCCACTCTTCTTCCAGACTCTGAGACACCGAGTTTTGTTTTTTTTCATTATTTGTAAGCCGTAATCGTCAAAATTATGGAAACGTTGAACAAATTGTTTTAAGACAGCCCTTACATGTGACGCCTATACATCGAACGTCTCAGAATCCTCATGATTTTGACTTCTTTTGTTGTTCATTTAGTTCCTAAAGTCTTATCTAGCAAAACACAATTTATTTTTAGGCTAAGAGCGTCTATTCTCAGGATTATGTCTGAAATGTGCCCATCGAGACGCATCCTTAATTGCTTCATAATCGCAGCGCAAGAGTCCCACCCCATCCTCTGATGTTTAAAATTTTAGTTGCAGAAAGATAAAGACAGCCCTGTCTCCAAAGAGAAGTCTGTTTTTACAGGCAGCTGCCCGACCCACACATGAGGGAGCACAAATGCCACAGCTCTCACAGAGGGAGGGATTGCAACAACCGTTGGAAAATATGAGCCATTTTGTCAAAACTGTGGGTATCAGTAGGACCGTCTGAAGCAACGCCCCAGGAGGAAACGAACCAGCTAAGAGAATGAGCTGAGAAAACAGCAGTCGTTGAAATGTCGCTGACATGATTGGCAACGTTGTTGCTTTGTGGCATTCATTGAAGTGGCAGTGTGCTGAGTTGAGTTTAGACATGTTTATGAGTTGTTTTATGAAGACTACAAAAGATAAAAACATTGTAAGCCTTTTAAAATACAGAAAATTAAAGCTGAAGTAAGCTTCAAGGACAAGAATAAACTGCTGTGGTACTTTTTTGACGTCACGGTTTGCTTGCACAACGACAAGTGCGTCAAGCCCGATCACAGCTTTTGTCGAACCAAGGTTTGGTGATTCAGCTGAGGGCATTTGTGCAATGACCGTTCTGGTGACACCATCCATTTAGATCTAAACACCCCGATTTTCCGACATAAGTATCAAACCATCAAATAATGAAGGAATGCATGTTGACCCTATCTTCAATGCCAAGAGTTTTACACGTTATTTTTTAAATTCAAAAAGTCTATGTCCCCCCCGTTGCTGAGGGATTTGAAAAGTGAATGTTTTCAAAATGAGTGTTTTTCTGGACTGGAATTGAAGAAGGAATGCAAGTAAACCTTAATGTTTATGGTGCAACATATTCAAGTGGGTAGGACTTACACCACCAGCACTTTTGGTTGGCCTTGTCGCTGTTTTAAGTGCTCTATAAATAAAATGGTATGGTATGGTATGGTACACTATGTAGAAAGACAAATGTATTTTTTGTTTGTTTGTTTGTTTGTGCAACGGTGGCCAAGGCCACCAAAGATCAAACTCTGGTCGTCCCAATCATTTGAGACAACAGACCCTGTATATATACAGGTAGTCCTCGACTTACGACGGTCTCGAGTTACGACGTTTCGCGGTTACGACGCATCTCCCATAAAAATAAAATTTATTTTGAAAATTTATTTTGAAAAACAGAGTTACGCAGTTTCCAGTTTTACGTATTAAAACGTAGCGGCGGAGGAATGCTACACATTACTCTCTAAAAAAGCTAAGTCTGGTCCTCTGGACATTCAAAAACCAAAACAAAACTGTACTGTGAACCCTGTTTTACATCGTAAACGGAACGGAATACGGCAGATGGATCAAGCTGGACGGCGGTTTTACGTCGTAAACGCAATAGAGAATACGGAGGAGGGACGGAGGAAACGGCTTCACCACAGCATCCCAGTAGGAAATTAACTATTTTTTCCCTTCGTTATGGCTCCCAAATTTACGGTATGTGTTTTTTGATAATTATGTAAAGTACTGTGTTAGGATAGGCTAAGTGCTTGGTAAAACACAGTACTGTACGTATAAGGTGCAGTATGTACGTATGTTCAGACTTACGTCGAAATTCGGTTTACGCCGCCGTGTAGGAACGGATCTCCGTCGTAAGTTGAGGACTACCTGTATATATAAAGGTGGCCATCTTGGATTTAAACATGGCAACCCAATTTTCAAAAGGAACCTTTCTCACGCCTAGATGCAGTCACATATCACAATGGAAGTTGGTATCTCATTTAATTTTCAAGTTATCCAGTTCACAACATAGACAGAGGGTCTTTCCAAGTCCCCTCTTTGCTCTGTGACGTGGGGCAAAAATGACATTATACAATATTGTGAGATCTTGAGCGATCAGACAGTGTGTTCAGCATGACTCAGCTACAACCACACCAAATTTTAACTAAATACATTTAAACTTGTCTGAGTTGGAGGTATTTTTGAGTTAGCTATAGATGATTCAGCTAGACAACTCAAACTTAAAGAGTTGAAATACTTCTGCAGCCAAACATTATTTTCAGAGAGCTTCCTTCAATCTGTTCAGTGTTTCTTGCGATGCGTTGTTAACAGATTCACTCCAACAGTTAATGCCGTAGTTTTCAATAAAGATCTTGCACGACCTGATAAATATCCTCCATCCAAGCCTTGCTCGCTTGTTCTGGAACAGTGAAAGAAGAGCTGCTCGTCCATTTTGCAGAGAAACTTAATTTTCCACTTCCACCTCTCAGCTGGCATTGCTCACACCAACACCCACCCACGACCCTGACAAAACCTCCCGGCGTGCACAGGGACACGCTCCCGTCACTCTCGTTCACGCACACACACAATCCCCGACTCATCAGCACTTTTTCCCACTTCCCCCAGCACACTTCATAATTATCACATAGAAGCTCAGTGCACACTGAGCCATCTGTTGGGCCGGCGCATGCGCGCCCAAACGCTAGTGAACTGCAACATGCCGCCAGATGCCGGAGAGTGGGGAACCCACTGTGTATAACTAAGTTTGGAAGGATATTGTTAACAACTTCCAATAAAACGATCAAGAATTACTTCAAGAGCAACAGTTCCACAGCAAAACAAACATACAACACAAGTAAACGCCGTGTATTTCATATTGCAACAACTGAATTTCTCACACCATTCTTCCTTCTTCAGCTTCCACCATAAGGTCTTCTTCTCTGGTTTTACTTTTTTCTTTTCTTCACAACAACAGTCATTCTACACACAACCATCCGATGCTGTCTGGCCACGCTCTCCCCTGCCACAACCTTACAGTCTCCAATCTCCCTCAGGTTTCCTCTTCTACACAGAACATAGTCGACCTGCGTACTCCTTCCTCCACTCTTATAGGTCACTCTATGTTCCTCCCTCTTTTGGAAATAGGTATTGACTATAGCCATTTCCATTCTCTTGGCAAAATCCACCACCATCTGTCCTTCCTGGTTTCTTTCCTTGACACCAAACCTACCCATCACTTCCTCATCCCCTCTGTTTCCTTCACCAACATGTCCATTCAGGTCTGCTCCAATCACCACTCTTTCCTCCCTGGGAATACTCTCTATCACTTCATCCAGATCTTTCCAAAATGTATCTTTCTCCTCCCCATCACATCCAACCTGTGGAGCATAACCACTGACGATGTTTAGCATCAGACCTTCTACTTCTACCTTCAGACACATCACCCTATCTGACACTCTCTTCACCTCTACTACATTCTTTGCCAACTCCTCCTTCAGGACCACCCCTACTCCATTTCTCTTTCTATCCACACCATGGTAAAACAGTTTGAACCCTGCTCCAATGCTGCGAGCCTTGCTGCCCTTCCACTTGGTCTCTTGGACACATAAAACATCTACCTTTCTTCTCTGCATCATGTCAGCCAGCTCTCTACCTTTGCCTGTCATTGTCCCCACATTTAAGTGCAGTCTGTCCAGAAAGTCTCCACCGGAGGAGCTTTTTGCTGAGGGAGGCACAACATAATGTCACAGCTCCATGTCCAAGAAGAAAAAATGGAGAGAGGGCTGCAGATGTACCAGGACATTCCACCAGCCGTTCTGTCTGAGGACCCTGCTGCTGGTGGTGGAACCAACACAAGACGTATCCTTTGCTGTTAGATCTTGCATTCTCATATTTATGTGTTCAAGCTTCTTCCACACCCAGCAAACATGTTGTCCACTGCAGGAGACACTGTCTGTCCGGAACACACACATACTGCCTGAGAAGCAGATATGATAATTTTCCTCAACAAGAACAGTTTCTGATGTTATACTGTACCTGCTACTAACCTGGACTGGATTGTACAAGTTGCTCTTTTTTATAATAATAATAATTTTGTTTGATATTCTGCAGCAGGTTAGCCCATCAGTGAGAGCTCAGTAACATGACTGCAGCATCAGACATTGGACATGTGGAA
This sequence comes from Garcialebias charrua, assembly GCA_038048925.1. Classification (NCBI taxonomy): domain Eukaryota; kingdom Metazoa; phylum Chordata; class Actinopteri; order Cyprinodontiformes; family Rivulidae; genus Garcialebias; species Garcialebias charrua. The sequence continues at coordinate 10,091 of JBBPBX010042538.1, forward strand.
ATGTGTTTCCATGAGTTTTTCAAACATAAAGCTCTCTTGTAAAAGTGTACCCCTGCGAAAAGAAAACTCATAACATATTGAAGTTCATAAGTTAGATATTTATATACTGGTTGAAACTAGCCCTGTGAGAAATTCGTAGTAAATTTAACAAAAAGGAAAAAGTTCATAGCATTATAATTCAAACAGAAGTTCAAATTATTTCATCCTGAAAGAACTCTGGCTAACTACTGTAGCTCTTTTACAACATGATGGAGTTAAACTCAAAGTAGTCTCCTCAGATAAATAGTGTTAACTTATTATTTTTATATGAAAGTTTCTGTTAATTATTTTTTATATTTGATTGTTTCTGTTCAGTGCCCTGAGACGACTTCTGTTGTGACTTGGCGCTATACAGAATAAATAAACTGAACCGAATTGAATTGACATGTCTTTTTTTAACCCCGCCTACAAATGGAATCGAATCGGGAATCGAAAATAATCGGAATCGCTCAACTTCAAACGATACCCAACCCTACTTGTTAGATATCTTATTAGTACTGTTTGATGATATTTTACAGTCTGAACAGAGACGGGGGGAAAAAAAATCATATCATGATGGGAAAATTAAGCTGCAGCCTCAACATATTCTGTTTCATATGGTGTGTTATTTTGGAGATGATGAGGTTCGTTTTTACTCAGCGATGAGAAACATACCTAATCAAATATCAGAACTGGAATGTATAAACCCAATTAACTCTTCACCTGGTTTTCTGACAGACGTGCAGTTATCCTGGGACATGAAGGTGGAACAGAAACGGGGGATCCAAGGACTGAAAACCAATTTCACTGAGCTACAATCAAATACAGTATAAATGTAGAATTTCCAATTAGGATCTGCAAAAAAAGTATTTAATGGTTTAAATATTATTAGAAAAATGAGCAACTTTGATATCAGTTGTGATTACTCACAATAAGCAAGGATGACGATTTCTCTGTTAGCTTTTTTTACTTCAGTTTTTTTTTTTAAGTTAAATGCTTCCCAGCTACTAAAAGTATGTAATACGGCCACCAAATTGGTAATGCTTGCACCCAAATTTCTGTCTCGTACAACTAAATTTTTTTCCTTGGTTTCACCGGCGCAACCAACATTTCAGACTTTATCTAATCTTTTAAATTTTAGCTTAGCTTAGCGAGCTAGCATGTTTTGTTGCATGCACAGGTTGTGAGCTAGCAAGCGTGACTTCTGTAGTTACGTTAATGCTATGTAAGTCCAGTCAATGGGAAATTACTACATGTACTAGCAGCGTGGAATACAAACGCAATAGCTAACAAGCTACATAGGGCACTCCATTTCCCTCATGGTGAGCCCCCTACACTCCCACCCCACTCTAAATCTGTCTGCACAAACAGCGTGCAACAGACGTGTCTCCGTCCCTCTTCCATTGGCAAAAATCACGGAAGATATTAGCATCCTGACAAGGCAGGTAAACTAGGTGAGACACTTAATGTAAATTACATTTTTGATTGAAATCAGTGATTTTTGCCAAAAAAGCGACACGTTTGTAGGTATGAAGTACTTGTTTTGAAAAAAAAGTACTGTAGTACAAATATATGTGTATTAGTTCTCTTATGAAAACCTTCTCAACCCTGGAACTGGTGTCAACTGTCAACAAGAAGGCTAAGACAGTCAACGCACCACATTTGCTGTGAAGAATGCCTGAACAGAAACGATGCATTTAGTGTCAAAACATCAAATGACACAATTAGACACAAAAACTCCACATTTTGTGTCGAGACATTAATATATACCCTGTCTCCACAGCCTTTCATTGGCAGAAAACAGCAAATCTAAGCCCAAACTGCCGTAACTCTATAATAATAATAATAATAATGAATTCCATTTATAATGCACTTTTCATTAATAAAAATCTCAAAGTGCTAACTCTAGTTCAGGTGAACATAACGTATGCAACGGGGTAAAGCGGTGACCATAAGTTGTGGCCCAAAGGGGTGGTGATTGTAGGCCTGTCATGATAACAAATGTTGCTGGGCGATTAATTGTCTTAGAAATTATTGCGATAATATTGTTTGAAATTTGCCAATAATTAGTAATTATTGGCAAATGTAAGAAGAAATGTTGGTTAATTTGTTTTGAATATAGTATATTTTTTTAACCACTGGATGGCAGTATAAGACTGTTTGAACCGAAGGATGGATAGTGAGGCAGTGAGCAGCGTGTCTCTTTAAGAAAAATGGAGGGAGGCTCCTTGATGTTGCATGGGCTGTCTCTCTTTCCTTTTTTCAGTTCTCAAAATGGCGGATGCTTGGTGTGGTTTGAGCTCTTTAGCATAGCATTTTTCACTCAAAGCTTTTAATAACAAATCAGTAAACAAGTTCTCAGCTTATTTTTGAAGAGAAAAACAACTTTTTAGATGAAGGCACGGGTTTCAACTGTGAACTTTGGAGCTTTGACAAGACTGAGATTTTTTTTCCAAGGTTGGCCTGTTATCTTGGCTCGTAGCTTAACTTGTCAGCTTAGCTTCTTTTAACGAACCAAAAACATGATTTTGGATGGTTAAAATGGATTTTAAAGAAAAAAAGAGAAAGGGAGGGGTCAATGAAGAGCACTGGAGTTGAGCCTTTTGTCATCCAGTGTCCAGTAGAAAGAGAGAGGCACGAAGAAACGATAAAGCTGATAAATGAAAACGAGGTCAATCATTTTTATTCATCATGCAATTAATTCATTTATTGTTTATTGCAACAGGCCTAGGTAATTGTATAAAATGAGTTGATGCACCAATTCACTTTGAGGGTTAAACTGAGTCTGAATAGGACCTTCTCAGTCTGACAGCCTATTTATAATGATTGACAGTCTGATACACAACCTCAACCCTCCTCACTCTCACTCACAGCTGTAAATATTCCACTGGTTCCTCCTTGAGGGCTAATTAGGTGAAGATAAAATGTTGTTCTGTATTTTAACAATATATTTCTGCCTGCAGTCCTTAAAATTGCACATTAAAGACAACTCTTTGTCAAAACTGTCAACATTTTCTTTTAAACGTTCCTATTTCTAATACTTTTGAAATTAATTTATTCTCTTTTAAACATTCCTGCACAAAGATTGAAACTATTTAACTTAAAAGATAAAAAATGTTGATCAATTATCTCAGTTAACATAAAAATAGTATAATAAACGCCATTTGCGTGTGAAAAAATTAACATTAATAGATGTTGTCACAAAGGGGAATGGCGAAAAAGTGACCGTTACAGTGATGGTCAAGAGAATGTGAAAATGTGGGTGCACCAAACAAAACAAGAGCATACGGCGCACTCTACACCCATTGACAAACGTATGCCGTATTTCCCGGAATATAGGTCGCACCGGAATATAGGTCGTTTTGTCCAATTACAGTATTGCCAAAAAATTGGAAAATCCATAAACGGGTTGCACCTAAATATAGGTCGCACTTACGTCACCGCCGAAGTAACGCATTATCCACCGCTGATGTGACGCGTCACCGCCGAGACAACCCGGAAATATGGACCGAGTGTTTAGCTCTGTTGCAAATGTCTGCCACAGGAGCACACAGCAAGGCTATAAGAAGATTAACACGGTAAAAACAATTATTTGTTTGCTAAAAATTATAGCTGACATTATAGCACAAGGGTTATTGGTTTATTAGCCAAGTGGTTTATTAGCTATTTGCTAAAATATATACAAAAATAAAACGGAAGCTAACACGAGACGATTCTGTCTCTAAAAAAACGAATAAAAATCGGATTTTATACAGGTCAACAGTTTGTAAATTAAACCCATATAATTACACTCTGTAAGCAGAAAAAATATCCGCCAAGTGGTTTATGAGATATTTTTTATAATATACACGGAAATAAATAGAAGCTAACACGAGACGATTCCGTCTCTAAAAACACGAATAAAAAATCGAATTTTATCTCAAATGTTTTATACAGGGCAACAGTTTGTAAATTAAACCCATATAATTACACTCTGTAAGCAGAAAAAATATCCGCCAAGTGGTTTATGAGCTATTTTTTACAATATACACGGAAATAAATCGAAGCTAACACGAGACGATTCCGTCTCTAAAAACACGAATAAAAAATCGAATTTATCTCAAATGTTTCATACAGGGCAACAGTTTGTAAATGAAACCCATATAATTACACTCTGTAAGCAAAATATCCGCCGAGTGGTTTATGAGCTATTTATCTAAATAGTAGGTATCTGTTTACGGTAGCTAACCGCTAACAACGAAGCTAAAAGAACAATTTTTAAAAATCTCAAACATCTCATAAAGCTAGTCACTTATAAATGTCCATACAGTGAATACATTCTGTAAGTTTGATAAAAATCTGTCCTGTGGTTCTTGACTTATCTAGCTAACAAACACAGCTAACAGTAGTTACCTCCAGAGCAGGAGGCCGGGCAGCGACAGAGTCAGTCCGAGCAGAGGAGGCTTTTTTCGGACACATGAGCTGGAAACGGTCGGTGGACTCTCTGGAAGTGTCCCCTAGCGGACAAAAGTGGTACTGCACCATTTTTGCCAAAATGAAAAA
>JBBPBX010042538.1:18344-28359 GCA_038048925.1 Garcialebias charrua
CTGTTGAGTGAATCGAGACACTGGCCTGTGTATGTGTGTGTGTGTGTGTATTGGGGGTGGGGTCTCTGGGTCCAACTCCTCCCCCAGAAAATTTTGAACATGGTAGATGCCATTTCCTGCATTCTGTGTATTTTAACAGGTTGTTGAACATCTACATAAACGCTTGATTCAACAACTAATTAGAGAGCTCGGCACAACAATAAGTATCCTGACCGACAGCTCTCCTTGTGTGAATAGAGCCTGCTGCACTTCTCTCATGCATCCTAACCACCACCACCCCCACCGATTGACAACCACCGGTACTAATGTAGTGGTAAGCTAGCAGCGCGCAATACAGATGCATTAGCTAAGATGCTACAGACGTAGTTCTCCGCTTCTCTCACACATCCTTACCTCCCCACCCCGGTCGGCAACTGCCAACACTAACGTGGCACAAAACTAGCGCGCTACACAGAAGTGTCTCTCCCTCCTCCCTCAGCAGCTTCGGATGCTATCAGTCCATTAAATGGCCGTTATTAGTTGTTAACATCCCCATATGTAGCGGTGAAACTGTCCCACGCACCTCCTAGTAGGTTTAATAATAATAATAATAATAATGAATTTAATTTATAACGCACTTTTCATTAACAAAAATCTCAAAGTGCTACAAAGTGCAACTAAAATCAAAGATCAAATAAAAACAAGTGATAAAATCAAGTAAAATCAATGATAAAACAACAAAAATCAATAATAAAATCAATTAAAAAATAATGATAATATCAACTAAGATCAAAGATAAAATCATGTGGAGGCAGAATAGGCTTGCTTAAAAAGAAAGGTCTTTAAGCCTTGTTTAAAGTCAACCAGTGACTGTGGAGCTCTCAGGTAGTCAGGGAGGGAGTTCCATAGGCGGGGGGCAGCCACACAGAATGCCCGGTCTCCCATGGTCCTTAATTTGGTTCGTGGAATGTGAAGGAGATTACTGTTCTGTGATCGTAGAGACCGGGTGGATGAATATGGTGCAAGAATGTCCTTTAGATAGTCAGGTGAAGTTCCGTGTAAGCATTGATGTGTAATGAGAGCAGTTTTGTACTGAATTCTGTAGGTGACAGGAAGCCAATGGAGGTTATGGAGAATGGGTGTAATATGTTCAAATTTACAAGCTCTCAACAAAATCCTTGCTGCACTGTTTTGAATATATTGAAGCTTCTGAAGGTTTTTGCCAGGGATTCCAATAAACAGGGAGTTGCAGTAGTCGAGCCTGGAGGAGACATGGACGAGTTTCTCAGCATCAGAAAAAGTCAGAGATGGGCGAAGTTTGGAGATGTTTCGAAGATGGAAGAAGCAGGTTTTAAACAGATGCTTAATGTGATTTTCAAATGTAAGATGAGAGTCCATTTTTATTCCAAGATTTGTAACAGAGGTGGAGAGGGGGATGTCTTGTCCAGAAAAGGAAATTGTTGTTATAGTTGATGTTTGTACCTGGTGAGGGGTGCCAATCAGTATGGCCTCAGTCTTGGAGCAGTTTAATTGAAGAAAGTTCTGATTCATCCATGCCCTTATTTCCTCCAGGCAGGTAGAGAGGGCAGTGAGTGAAGATGGAGATGGGGATGATGAGGATGCTCCAGTCCTGATGTAAAGCTGTGTATCGTCGGCATAACAGTGAAAAGAAATGTTGAACTGATTAATAATTTGACCTAAAGGCAGCATGTAAAGGGAAAATAGCAGGGGCCCCAGAACTGACCTTTGAGGGACACCACAGGAGACACAGACTGTCTGGGAAGTGGCATTGCCAAGACTAACACTAAAGGTACGTTATTATCGTTATTATCGCTGATAATAGTTAGCGTCTCACCAGGAAGTGTCTTTTTTTCAGTCTATGTAACCCTTTTCGTAAACCTAACCTTACACCTGACCCAGAGGACCAACCCTAAACTTAACCCCCTTACCCTTGTGCCTAAACCTAACCAAGTCCCTAAACCTAACACCAGACCCTTTACTCTAAACCTAAACATGTAGCTAAAAACAGAGCCTATTATCATCGCTACCAACGCTAACAACGTACTTTTAAACCTACTAGGAGGTACAGGAGGGGCAGTCTGAACGCTACATATGGGGATGATAACAACTAATAACGTCCATTTAATGGCTGTGCCTCCCTCCACCTGGTTCACAAAACCCCCCAAAGCGATGAGTGCTCTGCCAAGCCAATAGTAACCTCGGGGAAACAGTGCATGCTGTGTGGTGAGTTGTTGTAAGTAACCAGGAAAATCCGGAGTGGACTTTTAGTGGTTTGAATATTCTCCTGTTAACCAAGTGGAATGTATTAGTTCATAAAACAGTTTCTTTTCATCTGCCATCAGTCTTCTGAACATTCATAATCATGTTACTGTATAACTCTGCCTTGATCATTTTATCACTGGCCAAACACTGTACATCATCACTCCCTTTATCTTCATTTAGCACCATTTGTCACTGCCATTTATTGTGAATATTGTGCTGTATTGTGTCTATTGGTTGGTGTGTACATATGTTTTTCTTATATTTTACTATACTTCTTTTTATTGCACCTTTATGCCAAAGCAAGTTCTTAGTCAGTGAATTTTATTAATTGACAATGGCAATAATAAACTGACTCTGATTCTCTCTGACTCTGATAAAGAAATAGAACCAGTGCTGGGTGAACTAATATTTCATGGTAAATATGAGGGGTCCAAACAAATATTTTTTAAACGTATGTCTTTTAATTGTTGTGACGCCTATGGCTAGTATGAACTTGTGAACCGGCGCTCATCTTGTTTTGTGTAAAATGCCTTTAGGCGTTACTTTGGGCTTCCTCCAAAGGTGCCAAGTCTTTCTCTGGTTATTAATTTTCCTGTCAGCAGATTGTAATTCATTCCAAACAAGCTTCAAACCTCAAAATCTTTTAACCCAAACATAATATGAATGTAGCCCAACGTATAGGTTAGCTGTTTCTTAAGTTATTGACCCCATGATGTTCATATAAACGTGTTTGAATTCATCTTTCTATCATGTCGTGGTGGTTATTGTGCCTTCACACAGTGAGTTCAAGTGTGTTACAAATTGAGCCCTCTAAGCTCTGTAATTATCATTTGACATGTGGTTGTCATTATAGGATTTTACTGTTCCAGCTTTCAAGAGTAGAAAATTGACTCTACGGTGGCCTGCACAAACACTGACTCATCAAACCAGAAACAAACACAGAGAACGGGTGGTTGAAGGTGAGTTAGAGCAGCTTTGGGTTTTTAGTCAGTTGTAATGCCATTGTTCTGTCTCTTAGTTTCAGCTTGGATATCAAGTTTCAGTTTGAGTGCTACATCAGATTGTTGTTCTTTTATTCTTAGATAGTGATCTTATTTGGGTCTTAGATAAACAAAAGGATTAGATGTCATATTGGTTTGACAAAGATAATGGGTTTATATAACCGTACATCCCCGCCCCTCGCACAGTGATTGCTGGACATGGGCGCCGGCAACCCCCGTGACCCAAAATGGAAGAAGCAGGTAAAGATAATGAATGAATGGATGGATAACCGTACATTATTGACAGAACATCAGTTTGTATTGAGGCAATTGATTGTGAGACAATGTTTTACAATTCTGAGTATGCACTTCCATCTCACCTCTCCAGACAACTTCCACAGTCTATACAGCAACAATGCATTTTCTATTTCCGCTAAAATTTACCCATTCACATAGCCCTTAAAGACATATTTGAAAACCCCATATATTTAACCTCATTATGAGATGGTGTTTTTGCCAGATTATACTTACCGACTATATAAACTGTACAAACTGTCTCATTAAAATGTTACTGACACCACAGATGCTTTTTAAAATTGAAATTTACTTAAATGGTGTAAACCAAGTGTAAATCACAAATTCAAGTTTCAGCTGAAACAACAATGCAGTTTTGGTTCTGGTAGTGGATGATTGCACCATCTCTTCACCCGCACATATTTGAGGGGACGTGGGAGTTTTCCTAACCAGGTTTAGTCTGTTCTGTTGAATTGAAGCAGGCTTGTGACCCCATTCCTCATTGTTCACTGTAGTCCAGGGAGATAGACCCCTGCTAGCAAGCATTCACAAATGGAGCTAAGCTTGCTTTGCCAGCAATTAGTCAGACTGTTACTGGAAAATGTTGGACTCCGCCAGAGTTGCACTTTGCCACCAATTCTGTTTGTAGCTTTTATGGACAGAGATTGAAGGCACAGCGAAGGGGCAGAGAGTTTCCACTTCCAGAGGCTTTTGATTTCATCGCCCTCTTTGGAAGATGAAGTGATGTTGATGAACTGACTGAGCTGGGTTCTCCAGCAGGCGTCCCCAAGATCAAGACTGAGGCTACGGTTATAAACCAAAACAGAGTGGATTGCCACCTCTGGATTGAGAAGGAGCTACCACCCCAAGCGGACGAGTTCAGGTGTCTGGAGTCTTGTTCACAAGCGGCAGGTTGATAAACTAGTTGGAGCAGGATGTGGATGTTTTACTGGTTTTTGAAGAGAGGACATAGTCAAAAGGATAAGCTGTACATTAACCAATTGAAAGCTGGGATCTCACTGGACTGGGAGTGCACTTGTGGGGATTCTCGATCACCTTGTGGAAGTCACAAAATCTCACAGCCTCGTCGTTTAAATTTTGAACACGTTAACATGTTTGAATGTCCAGAGGACCAGACTTAGCTTTTTTAGATTTTCCCACCTGGATTATTGAGCATGCATCAGGGTTAAAATGTTTGTGCACCAAATTTTCTCTTTGAAAGTCACAAAGTTGTTGCGAGTGTCTTAGACTTTTCTCAGCTTAGTTTTTGTCAGTTTTACACTGTTAATGCTGCATTTTATTCCTGCATGGGAGTCCACCCTATCCTGCTGATGATTAACAATAATTTATAAAGAGTTTGCTCATGTTTATCTCTAAAATGGGCTCCAAATCATAAACTTTGGGGCTGTCAAGGTGGGTTTGATGAGAACAGAAGTAAACAATTAAATAATATGTGCACAGTCTTTAATACAAACCCACCCACACAGACCAGTATTTGCAGTTTGACTCCCATCACCGCCTGGAGCACAAGTTAGGAGTCATCAGTACCACAGAGCAGACAGTGTCCACACTAACTCAGGCGTCAGACAGAAGGATAAATCCTAGACAAGACAGGCTCTACAGAAATGTAGATATCCTAACTGGGCCTTCCTGAAAGCAGAGAAGAAACCCAAACAGGACTCCAGCCAGCCATCAGGTGAAAAGAAGGAACCCAGACCCAGACCAGTGGTCATTCCATATGTTGCGGGAGTTTCAGAGACATTGAGACGTTTATTTTCTAAACACAACGTCCCAGTGGCTTTTAAACCCCAAAATACATTACGGCAAAGACTGGTTCATCCCAAAGATCCAGTCCCCCGGCACAAACAGAGTAATGTTGTGTATGCTGTTCAGTGTCAGGAGGGCTGTGATCAGTCTTATATCGGGGAAACTAAACAGCCACTGGCCAAAAGGATGGCCCAGCACAGAAGATCAACATCATCAGGTCAGGACTCTGCGGTCTACACTCATCTCCAGGCCAGAGGTCACTCTTTCAGGGATGAAGATGTTCACATCCTTGATAGAGAGGAACAATGGTTCGAGAGAGGAGTAAAGGAGGCCATCTTTGTGAAGAGAAACCGTCCATCATGAAACAGAGGCGGAGGACTTACCTGAACCATGATTGCACAGCTCTGAACTGCTTTTAAACTCAGAATGTAGAAATTTAGTTTTTTTCCCCCTCAACATTGTGAATCGCTAACTCTTCTCTAACTGTCTCAGTGAAGATGTTGTTCAGGACAAGTGAAATAGAACAGTTGGCTCGACTGAAATTGAAATTAAATACGAAACGTTAACACCTATTACACAAATTTCTAACAACAAATGTTTTTTTTTATTATTATTATCGATTCTCACTAAGAAATTACTTTATTCTATGGGATTTCTCATTGCAGTGCTGTATCAGAAAGTCCTCTGCTGAAGCCTTGATGTGAAGTGACAGAAGACACAAACACTCTGATGTTCACCAGCAGCTGATCTCATGTTGACCCGATTCAGCCAGGTGCTTGAATCAGACTGAAATTATTAATTTTGCCTTTTGTGTTTCGCCCTGACCTGTGTAACCGGATGTGATGGGTTAAACGCACACACGTCCACTCACATATCCAAAGGAGACCTGCTTTCCCATATTAGTTCATTGAAGTGCCGTTGCTCTCAAATATGGGAAAGCTCGTGTGCACACGTGATGTTAAGAGTTCAGGATCGACTTCAAAGTTTTTGCTTGCTGTAACAAATAGATTAGGAAATAGCCAAAGTCCAACTCAGGCTGGTTTCTTCTCAGACATTTTATGAGCTTTTACACATGTGTACACCTCAAACCCGTCCCTTCAGGCCCTGCGACCCGAGTCCCTCATAATTCACTGCAAACGTCTGCTCATGATGTGGGTGTAGTCGCTCACTGACGATCCAGCATTGTCATGTAATCAGTGATACGTCCTGGGCAGTAGGACTGCCTGAAGTGAAAAGTACAAGTGATCAAAAATGATGAATACAGCTAAATAATTAAAGCTACTATATGTAACTTTTCTAACAATATATTTTTAACATATTTCTTCACTCTGTCACTAGATTGATGTTAGAGAGGTAATCTCTGAAAAAAACTAAAAAAAAATATTGTCCCCTTGCTTCTCCAGGTGGTAAATAAGCATTTCTAAAAAGAAAAAGTGACCCGCCATTTTCCAGCCAATAAAAACAAAGTTTGTAACCAGCCAATAAAAACCGAGCTTGAATTTGAATCAGCCAATAAAAACAGAGCTTGAATTTGAATTTCAACAGACCACAAGGGGGCAGAGCCATATATGGCTCTGAGGGGGAGGGATCAGAATGCTTTGCTTGTTGAAATTTTTTCTAAGTGCTGATGTTCTACAGAAACTGCAGACTTCACATTTAATAGCTTTGAATTGACAACAGAAAAAGGTTATGGAATTTAACTTCAAAACTTTAATATGATGAATTATGAGGTTCAAAAGCAGAATAGCCAATTAATCACTAATATCCACTTTAAAGCAAGGAATAAAAAACATGTTTGGTGTTAGCAGGATTTAATTGTAACTTAGAAACTTATCCAACATTAATAATAAAACTTACCTCAAGTTGCCTTTTTGGACATGCATGAATATATTTGTATACACTGTACTTGTCTGTAGAGAGAAGATTAGACAAGTACAGTGTATACAAATACTGTTTATTAATGCATGTCCAAAAAGGCAACTTGAGGTAAGTTTTATTAATGTTGAATAAGTTTCTAAGTTACAATTAAATCCTGCTAACACAAAATATGTTTTTTATTCCTTGCTTTAAAGTGGATATTAGTGGCTGAGGCTGAAATAATTTATTACAGCCTCATATAGTAATTAATAATTTATTACAGCCTCATATACCTGAACGGTATCAGATCGGAAAATAATTGGTATCGGCCGATACCCAGATTTAAGTATCGGATCGGATAGGAAGTAAGAAAATGTGGATCGGTGCATCCCTAGATACATAAACCTCTAAAAAAAATAAGTAAAATGAGATTTAATGAAAATATCTAAAAAAAACCACATTCATTTCTTTTTTTTCTTTAAAAGTTATGATCCAACAGCAAAACGTAATCGTCTATAAACCTGTGAAGAAACATTCTGGGGGAGTTTTCCCCATTTTTTTTTTTTTAAATTTAAAGTAACAACTTGTTTTGTATCCAACTTGTTTTGGCCCCTGCAGACACAGTTCACGCAGCAGCTCTGCTCGGGGCTGAAGCGCCTCCTTTTCAGGAGTTTGAGAAAAAGATTAAGAGGTTATGGACAGAAAGCAAGTGAGGAATTGGACACCTCGCATTCTTCCTCGAAACTCATAAATCCAACTGTCCCCTTTACAGAGAGGCTCTTGTTTGGCTCCAACTCTCCCTCGTTTTTATAGCACTTTTACTTCATTGCACTCCTCCTTCTCCTCCCATAATCCTCTGCTTGTATTCTCCACCTCTCTGTTTGCATTAAAGACAGTTTGTGAGGTCGTTAAGTGGCCTGTAAATCTCTGTTTTGTGCTCTGCAGCACCTCCTATTGCCCGAAAAACCTCTTATCATGAGAATAAAAATCAAAAATTCATGTTTTTTCTTAAACGTGGATGACATATAGATAGATAGATAGCTTTATTTGTCCCCGTAGGGAAATTAGTTTGCAACATTGTCAACAGGCATTGACATAAAGGACATACTTATACAAACATGACATTAACATCCATCATTACAGCAAAGATGTTTGAGCTTGGTAATTCATGATGTTTGTAGTATTTAATGATTTAATTATATTTAATTATAATATTTCCTCTCAATGTCGCAGGATTTAGCTGTGAAGCACAGAAAGAGCAGCTTCGCCTCATGTGAAGACATTGTGAACTGCATATTTAATTATCAGAATAAAAAGTTACCTTTTTGCATTTGTGGCGTGGATACTGTGGCAACATTTGATCCATCGAGGACATGCAGTACTGTTTGGATCATTAAAGAGTAACATCCACCAAAACATTGTTTTGTGCTGAAGATATTTAGTGAAAAAAATTGCAGTTAGGCAACCAGATCTGACAGATTTATGCTCCAAAATGTTTTGGTTAGGGTTAGGAAAAATGATACTTTCACTAAATTCTCTATACAATCCTTTTTAATTGAACCCTGAGGGACTAAAGGTCCTGACAAAACATTTCTGCAGTAAGCAAAATGTTCAGAAATAATGAGGTCATGCCAGAAATATGACAACATGTTCTGATTTCTGAAGTTCTGGACAGTTTTAGGAGCTCTCCTTCTGATAAAACCTGCCCTTTAGTCTTTTTATGATCACCCCACCCCCCCTTTTTTAAATCACTATTTCTTTTCCTTGACTTCTAATTAAATTTTTTTTAACACAAGTTATCAAATTAAACAGCATAAAAATTCTAAACAGCTACAAACTTTGTGGCTTAAAATCACAGAAGAAAACAAAAGTGATAATGAGAATAAACTCAGTTCGGACAGACTCTGTAGCTGTGATGTGTTCTGGCAGGACATTACAGTGAAACTTCCATGCTTGTTTTTTACTTATTATTTTCATAGAGAAGCGTCGCTCATGTTGAAGAACACTAATACAATTGTTAATAATAACAAAAATAATAATTAAATAATTAAACATTTGAAAAGGGGGGAACCATTACAGAATGGTTTTCATTTCCACGTCAAAGTCCAATCGGCCACTTTCCTCTCAACCAGGGGCGATTCTAGAATCTGACCTTTAGGGGTGCTTAGCCCCCAGCGCTGGTAGGGAGGTCTGGGGGGTCCTCTCCTAGAAAATTTTGAATAAAGTAGACGCTATCTCCTGCATTCTGGTGTATGTTAATGGATTGTTAAATGTCTATGTTTATCTACATAACACTTGATTCAATAATTATTTTAGAGAGCAACAAGAAGTAGCCTGACCAACAGCTCTCCTTATGTGAATAGAGCACACTCCGCTTCTCTCAACAACTGCCATTGTGGGCACAAACGTAATGCTTGCTTCTCTCATGCATCCAAAGACTAAACTTATGCAAGCAGAATTTGCAACATGTATCTACATATAAAACACACACAACAAAACACAACTAGCTTTAAGCATTGATCTTTAATTCAACCATTAAGCATACAATGTAACCATGACAGAAAATGGAGGATTTACTTGCAGTTACCTTCATACAAACATGCGGTACTTCCTGTTTATCACTGTTGTATTCAGCTGATTATGACATTGACTGCAGGCCTTTATCCATCTTTTATATTTTTCCAAACTTAGTTTAGTATTTGAAATGGAATAAACTGTATTACTACGGAAGGGTATTGCTGTCATCCATGAAATAATATTTTTTGAGCTTATGTAGTAAAAACATGTAGTAATAACGTGATATTATGTAGTAAAAACGTGAAACGTATGTAGTAATAACATAAAATTATGTAGTA
>JBBPBX010042539.1:0-17408 GCA_038048925.1 Garcialebias charrua
CCGTCCTGGACTGGTTTAAATCTTTCCTCTCCAATAGGCTGGAATGTGTTAGTCTTGGCAACGCCACGTCCCAGACAGTCTCTGTCTCCTGTGGTGTCCCTCAGGGGTCAGTTCTGGGGCCACTGTTGTTTTCCCTTTACATGCTGCCTTTAGGTCAAATTATTAATCAGTTCAACATTTCTTTTCACTGTTATGCCGACGATACACAGCTTTACATCAGGACTGGAGCATCCTCATCTTCCCCATTGTCATCTCCATCTTCACTCACTGCCCTCTCTGCCTGCCTGGAGGCAATTAGGGCATGGATGAATCAGAACTTTCTTCAATTAAACTGCTCCAAGACCGAGGCCATACTGATTGGCACCCCTCACCAGGTACAGACATCTACTATAACAACACTTTCCTTTTCTGGACAAGACATCCCTCTCTCCACCTCTGTTACTAATCTTGGAATAAAAATGGACTCCAATCTTACATTTGAAAATCACATTAAGCTTCTGTTTAAAACTTGCTTCTTCCATCTTCGAAACATCTCTAGACTTCGCCCATCCCTAACTTTTTCCGATGCTGAGAAGCTCGTCCATGCTTTTGTCTCCTCCAGGCTCGACTACTGCAACTCCCTGTTTATTGGAATCCCTGGCAAAAACCTTCAGAAACTTCAATATATTCAAAACAGTGCAGCAAGGATCTTGTTGCGAGTTCGTAAATTTGAACATATTACGCCCATTCTTCATAACCTTCATTGGCTTCCTGTCGCCTACAGAATTCAGTACAAAACTGCTCTCATTACACATCAATGCTTACATGGAGCTTCACCAGATTATCTGAAGGATATTCTTATTCCATACTCATCCACCCGGTCGCTGCGGTCACAGAACAGTAATCTCCTTCACATTCCGAGAACCAAATTAAGGACCATGGGAGACCGGGCTTTCAGTGTGGCTGCCCCCCGCCTGTGGAACTCTCTTCCTGACTGTCTGAGGGTCCCACAGTCTGTGGTTGACTTTAAGAGCGGCTTGAAGACCTTTCTTTTCAACCGAGCATACTCTGCCTCCTCATGATTCTACTTTTGATCTTAGTTGATACTGTTATTGATTTTACTTGTTTTATTACTTGTTTTATTGACATTTAATTTCTGTTGCACCTTGTAGCACTTTGAGATTTTCATTAATGAAAAGTGCGTTATAAATTGAATTCATTATTATTATTATTACATACATAATCACATATCTCCAGTTAATCACTTGACACACACTTCACATAACCATTGCATGTCTGATTTTCTTTGTTGTAAATGCTTGCCCTTTCTAACAGGCTTTGAATCAACCTTGCAGCCTCTCTTCTGCTCTGGCAAAAGTGTGCACGTTCTTATCTATCTGACCTATATTTGCTCCAAGCAGACCTGCTCAAGAGCGTATGTGTTATTATTATTATAACTCCTTGTGTGTTTCTCTGTGTGCATGCTTGTCTTGGTAAGAAGTTTCATCTGTCTGCAATAACGCTTTGCTTCTAATAATTGTTATTCTTATTATTTTGTTAAAATAATTTTTGTTACTTTTAAACAGTCCTTGAAGCCAAAGCAAAAACTACCTTCCCCAGTAACTCTCTTCTGCAGCTGTGTGAAACACTAAGAAGAGGCCTGGCTGTCTTGCTCCTGCCTTGAGCGTGTTTTTGGAGTGCGTGAGAGTATGTGTGTGCACATGCACGTGTGTGCACGTGTGCTCGTGTGTGTGCGGGTGTACTCTGTCTGGTGAGAGGCCTGTTCATGTGCTTGTGTGTGTGTGTTAATGTGAGGCCTGACTCAATCTTATATTTCTTATAGCACAGGGTTAACTGAAAATGCCATACAACTCAAAGACAGTTTACCAAAATACAGACAAAGCATATAAAAAGTAAAAAACATACATCATGTTTTTCTGCTTATGAGTTTAAAATGCCATATAAATTAAACTAATCTAGGGTCAAACACCAAGGGATAAAAAGTGTACCACACCCTCTGCTCTCAGCCCTGTGCCAAAGGCAACTTACCATGTGTGTGTATATGTGTTGTAAAGATTTTTGTAGCAGTATAAGTCTGTTTTCAACCCAAAAGTCCTGCATATTTTGACAGAATGTTCGAGGGATAAATAGTCCTCTGAAGAGAGGCAAAGTGTATGCGTACCTCCGTGCTTTGAAAGCTGACATTTGTTTTCTTCAGGAAACTCACATTAAGAAAACAGCAGCTAAGGTCCTCAACCCCTCATGGGCTTCTCATATATACCAGTCGAACTTTAGCACAAAAACTAGGGGGGTTGCAATACTGGTAAAGAAAAACATACCATTCACCCATAATCAGATAATTTCGGATCCTAGAGGAAGATATGTGATCGTAAATGGGCTGCTAAACTCAACACCAGTTACATTAATAAATGTATATGGGCCCAATTTTGACGACCCCATTTTTTTTCGGGACCTTTTTAATGCAGTACCGGATTTTATCAGTTCTAATATGATCATTGGAGGGGACTTCAATTTAACCTTAGATCCAGTCTTAGATAGACAACGCCCTCGATCTGTTATATCTAAAAGCGGAGAGACTCTCAAAAACTTGCTGAATTCCCACAATCTGGTAGACATCTGGAGACTGCTAAATCCTAGCGGAAGAGATTATTCTTTCTTTTCTGCAGTTCATAAATCCTATTCTAGGATTGATTACTTCCTGTTGGACGCTAGACTGTTGTCATCAGTATCAGGATGTAAATATCATAATATTCACATATCAGATCATGCACCAATATGTTTGAATCTTAAATTAGATGGCGTGAAGGGTAGAAACAACTGGCGCCTAAACAATACTTTGCTAAAGGATGAGGAATTTTGCTCCTACATCTCAAATGAAATCAAATTGTATTTGAGTTCTAATGATACTGGTGATGTAGATGACTCAACACTTTGGGAAGCTATGAAGGCGGTCCTCAGGGGAAGTATTGTATCATACGAAGCGGCGAAGAACAAGGAGTCTAAGTTGAGGTTGAAAGAATTAGATGACCTGTTGACTAGTTTGGATGCCTCATATAAAGTGCAACAGAGTTCAGAGATGTTAAAGAGAATAACAGCCTTGCGTTATGAATACAACTCCATTTTATCAAGAGATGTATCTAAATTGTTGACACAAGTTAAACAAAGATGGTTCGAGCTGGGCGACAAGCCACATAAACTACTAGCTCGGCAGCTTAAACAGTTGCAGGCATCGAGAGCAATACACCGAATCAAGCTCGAAGACGGGACTCTTCTCACAGACCCAGATAAAATTAATGACAGCTTTAAAGACTTTTACGCTACAGTTTATCAATCGCAGGGAAAATTGGACGTTGAAAAAATGGAGAGGTTTTTGGAGGCCTAAATCTGCCAGGTCTGGCGACGGACTCAGCGGAAGTGCTGGAGACTCCTATAACTCTACGTGAGATTGAGTCTGTCATTTCTGCTTTTCCTAATAATAAAGCACCAGGTCCTGACGGGTTCAGCATGGAGTTTTTCAAAACGTTCAGCTCCGCACTGTCGCCTCTACTTCTGCGTTTGTTAAATCACTCTAGGCAAATAACTAAACTTCCTCCCACGTTATACAATGCCAATATTTCACTCATCCTGAAACCAGGCCGAGACCCGGGATCCATATCATCCTATCGCCCAATTTCCTTGTTACCCGTAGAAACCAAAATTCTTGGGAAAATCCTTGCCAACAGGCTCAGAACACATATAGGTTCAATCATACACCAGGATCAGACTGGCTTTATGCCGGGTAGACACATGTTTTTTAACCTACGACGCCTTTTCAATATATTATACTCGGACCAGACAGACAAGGCCTTAATTATGTCATTAGATGCACAGCGAGCATTTGATCAAGTTGAATGGCCGTATATGATGTATGTCCTCAACAAGTTTGGTTTCGGGCCTCAGTTTGTAAAATGGATTGAAATAATTTACTCACAACCAATGGCTTCTGTTATTACTAACCAAAATATTTCTAGTCCTTTTGCTATTCACAGAGGGACTCGCCAGGGCTGCCCGCTCTCTCCGTTTCTTTTTGCAATTGCTATTGAACCCCTGGCTGCCAGCATTAGGCAAGACCCTGAAATATTACCCATCGAAAAGTTTGGTCATAAACATCACATCTCGCTCTATGCCGATGACATACTCTTGTACATTTCGGAACCGCAGGCTTCAATGTCTCCCCTTTTAAAGAAGATTAAAACATTTGGCAGCTTCTCCGGATTCTCCATTAATTGGGATAAGAGTGTAGTAATGCCACTCTCATCCGAAGAAGATCTGACCTTTTTGAGAGAAACGTCTTTTCAGATAACCCATAAAAACTTCAAATATTTGGGGGTGACGATAACAAGGAGACCGGAGGATCTCTTACAACTGAATTGGCAGAATAAAATTATGCAACTTAAGCAGAATATAGATTTTTGGAAGACTCTCCCTCTATCTATGGTCGGAAAAATTAATGCAATTAAAATGGTTGTATTGCCACGGTTTCTTCATCTATTCCTTTCTGTTCCATGTTTTATAAGTATGTCATACTTCAAACAGTTAGACTCCATCATTATTCCCTTTATCTGGGAGTACAGGAATGTTAGAATTTCCAAAAAACATCTATGCAAAACAAAAGCGATAGGAGGATTTTCATTGCCAGATTTCAAATTATATTATTGGGCTTCTCACCTATCCATTATAGCATGGTGGAAGAAAGGCCCGCACCAGTCTCACAATCTCTGCCCTGCTTGGCTATCCTTAGAACAACGACATTGTCATAATACGTCTTTGGCTGCCCTCCTTAACAGCCCTACTAAAATTAAAAAAAAGCTTTACAATAATAATCTGGTTATTGGCAATACTATAAGAATTTGGAAACAGATACGGAGTTATATAAAAGCTCCGGCAGTCTACTTGGATGCTCCCATTTGCGAAAACCACTCTTTTGTTCCGGGTCTCAGCGATGTCGGTTTCCAGATGTGGAGAATGAAGGGTATCCATATGGTAGGGGATCTGTACGTTGATGGCACGCTTGCGTCCTTTACTCAGTTGAGCTCTGTATATGATGTTCCACGGTCGGGATTCTTTCGTTTTCTACAGATTAGGGACTACGTTAGTAAAAATATATCAAATTTTAGAACTCTTACAAGACATGAGACTCTGGAGGCAATAAATAAATTTGATCCGGTTAATCATGGGGCAGTGTCATACTTTTACAGCATTCTCAATAATGTACCGGTAG
Organism: Garcialebias charrua; assembly: GCA_038048925.1. Classification (NCBI taxonomy): domain Eukaryota; kingdom Metazoa; phylum Chordata; class Actinopteri; order Cyprinodontiformes; family Rivulidae; genus Garcialebias; species Garcialebias charrua. Next base: position 5,261 of record JBBPBX010042539.1, read on the forward strand.
ACCTCACTAAAATCAAGAAAGTATGGGAGGATGAGATGGGACAACAGATACCTGACGATGTGTGGGAGGAAAGTTTGAAGAGTATACATGACTGTTCAGTTAACTCTAGGCATAATCTTATACAATTCAAAACATTGCATAGACTCTATTATTCAAGAGAAAAATTAAGTACTTTTTACCCGAATGAGTCACCAATGTGTAATCGGTGTAAAGTTGCAACGGGCAACTTGCTCCACTCCTTTTGGTCATGTATACAGCTGCATACATTTTGGAAGAACATTTTTTATTTCTTTTCCACTGCTTTTGGGAAACAATGGGATCCGGATCCACTGGTTGCAATTCTCGGAGCTCCAGGGGTTTTGCCCCTGGCCAATAAATATGAGAAAGTAGCCATTTTGTTTGGTATGGTAATCGCTAAGAAGTTGATCTTGAAGGTTTGGAAGAAGGACTTTGTACCCACATTTGAACAGTGGTTGGGAGAATTGGCAAACACATTGTCTCTGGAAAGATTGAGATATTACAACGAAGACAAAATGAACATGTTTGGGACAATATGGGACTCTGTACTAAAATATATTCAATGAAGGTATCGTAGTTGATCATTAGACTAATGTCCGGTATTATATGAGCCCTTGCTCTCTGGTGTATTGTTGAAATGGTGTGATTCATAATCTGGTGTATTTACCTTATGTTGTTTTGACTGTGTGACCTTTACTATCCGATGTGCTGTTTTGTTTGGTTTGGGAGGGGTGTTGATGATACTGTAGTTTGTTTTATTACTAAAAATGCCAATAAATAAAAAAGAAGTTAAAAACTTGCAAAGGTATAACCATTCACCCGCTTCGGATGACCATTCCTCTTTCTTATTTTGCTTAATGACATTTAACTCTGCAGGTAATCCCTGAAATTAAGCCAGCCACTAGGGAGCACAAGCCAGTGTATCTCTTGTGCCGGTCCCAAGCCCGGGTAAATGGTGAGGGTTGTGTCAGGAATGGCATCCGATGTAAAACACTTGCCAAAACCATAATGCGAGTTCATCAAAGTGAAACCATACCGGATCGGTCGAGGCCCGGGTTAACAACGTCCGCCACCGGTGCTGTTGACAAACAGGGTGCCGGCGGAAATTGTACTACTGTTAGTCGAAGACGCCGAGGAGGAAAACGTGTCAGGAGACAGAGGGAGAGGAGGAAAGTGAAGAATGTAGGACTGAGGGTTGCAACTCTAAATGTGGGGACAATGACAGGCAAAGGTAGAGAGCTGGCTGACATGATGCAGAGAAGAAAGGTAGATGTTTTATGTGTCCAAGAGACCAAGTGGAAGGGCAGCAAGGCTCGCAGTATTGGAGCAGGGTTCAAACTGTTTTACCATGGTGTGGATAGAAAGAGAAATGGAGTAGGGGTGGTCCTGAAGGAGGAGTTGGCAAAGAATGTAGTAGAGGTGAAGAGAGTGTCAGATAGGGTGATGTGTCTAAAGGTAGAAGTAGAAGGTCTGATGCTAAACATAGTAAGTGGTTATGCTCCACAGGTTGGATGTGATGGGGAGGAGAAAGATAAATTTTGGAAAGATTTGGATGAAGTGATAGAGAGTATTCCCAGGGAGGAAAGAGTGGTGATTGGAGCAGACCTGAATGGACATGTTGGTGAAGGAAACAGAGGGGATGAGGAAGTGATGGGTAGGTTTGGTGTCAAGGAAAGAAACCAGGAAGGACAGATGGTGGTGGATTTTGCCAAGAGAATGGAAATGGCTATAGTCAATACCTATTTCCAAAAGAGGGAGGAACATAGAGTGACCTATAAGAGTGGAGGAAGGAGTACACAGGTCGATTACATTCTGTGTAGAAGAGGAAACCTGAGAGAGATTGGAGACTGTAAGGTTGTAGCAGGGGAGAGCGTGGCCAGACAGCATCGGATGGTTGTGTGTAGAATGACTGTTGTTGCGAAGAAGAGAAAAAGAGTAAAACCAGAGAAGAAGACCAAATGGTGGAAGCTAAAGAAGGAAGAATGTTGTGAGAAATTCAGAGACGAGCTGTTAAAGGCTCTGGGTGGTAAGAAAGAGCTTCCAAGTGACTGGGCTACTACAGCAACAGTAATTAGAGAGACAGGTAGGAAGGTACTTGGTGTGTCATCTGGACAGAGAATGGATGATAAGGAAACCTGGTGGTGGAATAGTGAAGTGCAGGACGCCATTCAAAGAAAGAGATTAGCCAAGAAGAAATATGACTGTGAGAGGACTGAAGAGAGGAGACAGGAATATAAGGAGATGGGACATAGAGCAAAGAGGGAAGTAGCTAAGGCAAAGCAGAGGGCGTACAATGAGTTATATGGGAGACTGGACACTAAAGAGGGCGAGAAGGACTTGTACCGATTGGCAAGACAGAGGGATCAGGCTGGAAAGGATGTGCAGCAGGTTAGGCTTATTAAAGATGGGAATGGGAATGTTCTAACAAGTGAGGAGAGTGTGATGGGAAGATGGAAGGATTACTTTGAGGAGCTAATGAATGAAGAGAATGAAAGAGAAAGAAGAGTGGAGGTAATAGAAACTGTGGACCAGGAAGTGGGAAAGATTAGTGAGGGTGAAGTCCGGAAAGCTCTGAAAAGAATGAAGAAGGGGAAGGCAGTAGGACCTGATGACATACCAGTGGAGGTTTGGAAATGTCTTGGAGAGATGGCAGTGAGGTTTTTGACTCAAATATTTAATGGAATATTTGAGGGTGAGAAAATGCCTGAAGAATGGAGAAGAAGTGTGCTGGTTCCCATTTTTAAGAACAAGGGTGATGTACAGAGTTGTAGCAACTACAGGGGAATTAAGTTGATGAGCCACACAATGAAGATCTGGGAGAGAGTTGTGGAAGGAAGGCTTAGACAAGAGGTGACTATCTGTGAGCAGCAGTATGGTTTCATGCCAAGAAAGAGCACCACAGATGCCATCTTTGCTTTGAGGATGTTGATAGAGAAGTACAGAGAGGGTCAGAAAGAACTCCATTGTGTGTTTGTGGATTTAGAAAAAGCATATGACAGGGTGCCAAGAGAAGAGGTGTGGTATTGCATGAGGAAATCTGGAGTGGCAGATAAGTATGTTAGACTGGTACAGGACATGTATGAGGACAGCAGGACAGTGGTGAGATGTGCTGTAGGAGTGACAGATAGCTTCAAGGTGGCGGTGGGATTGCATCAAGGATCGGCTCTGAGCCCCTTCTTGTTTGTTCTGGTGATGGACCGACTAACAGATGAGGTCAGGCAGGAATCCCCATGGACTATGATGTTTGCAGATGACATTGTGATCTGTGGTGAGAATAGGGAACAGGTGGAAGACAACTTGGAGAGGTGGAGGTATGCACTTGAAAGAAGAGGAATGAAAGTCAGCCGTAGTAAGACAGAGTACATGTGTGTGAATGAGAGGGAGGCCAGTGGAACAGTGAGGCTACAAGGAGCAGAGGTCACAAAGGTGCAGGACTTCAAGTACTTGGGGTCCACTGTCCAGGAAAATGGGGAATGTGGTAAAGAGGTGAAAAAGAGAGTCCAGGCAGGATGGAGTGGATGGAGAAAAGTTTCAGGAGTGATTTGTGACAAAAAGGTGTCAGCAAAGGTCAAAGGAAAAGTTTACAAGACAGTGGTGAGACCAGCTATGTTGTATGGTCTGGAGACAGTGGCATTGACAAAAAGACAGGAGAAAGAACTGGAAGTAGCAGAAATGAAGATGCTGAGGTTCTCCTTAGGAGTGACAAGGATGGATAAGATCAGGAATGAGATCATCAGAGGTACAGCACATGTTGAACAACTGGGAGATAAAGTTAGGGAGGCCAGACTGAGATGGTTTGGACATGTCCAGAGGAGGGACAGTGGGTATATTGGTAGAAGGATGTTAGAAATGCAGCTGCCAGGAAAAAGACAAAGAGGAGACCAAAGAGGAGATATATGGATGCAGTTAGAGAGGACATGAGGTAGTTGGAGTGAGGACAGAGGATGCAGAGGACAGAGTGAGGTGGAGGAGGATGACTCGCTGTGGCGACCCCTGAAAAGGGAAAAGCCAAAAGAAGAAGAAGAAGGTAATCCCTGAAATTCTGACGCACAGAATCACAAGTCCAAGTGTGAACTGTGTCACAGAGTAGACACAATAAAAACATGTATTATCTGCAACATTGTTCATTAAAAGAACACTATTAATGTATTACAGAAGATATAGGCACACGTGATATTGTAGACCATTGCATTAGTTAATACATTCAGCAAGTACTTTTACTTTACTACTTTAAGTATTTTTAAAAGCAAGTACTTTTACTTAAGTAAAAACATTAATATGGTAGGCCTACTTCTACTACATTTCTGTCTGTTTATTTGTACTTTTACTTAAAGCTTCAGTATGTAGCTTTTTTTATGAACATATTTCTTCACTCTGTCACTACCTCCTGACAGACTGATGTTAGCCAGGTAATCTCTGAAAAAAATTAAAAAAAATATTGTCCCCTTGCTTCTCCAGGTGGTAAATAAGCATTTCTAAAAAGAAAAGGTGACCCGCCATTTTCCAGCCAATAAAAACAGAGTTTGTAACCAGCCAATAAAAACAGAGCTTGAATTTGAATCAGCCAATAAAAACAGAGCTTGAATTTGAAATTCAACAGACCACAAGGGGGCAGAGCCACATATGGCTCTGAGGGGGAGGGATCAGAATGCTTTACCTGTTGAAAATATTTCTAAGTGCTGCAGTTCTACAGAAACTGCATACTGAACCTTTAAGTACAGTGTTTACTGTTCCTGACCATTTAATCATGATCATTTTCATCACACAGATCCAGGTCCAACAGAACCGATCATACTGGTGAAGAAAAAACAACTTTTTAATACCTGGAAATAAATTTCTAGTCATCTTTGTGTAAAAAGAAAAAGGGAAAAAGTTGCAGAGCTGCTACAACATCGCATGGATGAGTCCCAGCAGAGGAGGAGCAGGGTTTAAATTACAGACCACCCCCTGTCTCCATCACCCACCACCACCCCCAGTCAGTGCTTTAAGTGGAAAAAAATAAGTGCCGGTACCCTCCCTTATCTCTTCAGACAGGCTTTTGGTTAATTTTGTACATTGATTTTAGAGTTTGTTATGTTTTACCTTTTTGTATAGTACTTCTGTGATTTTAAGATTTTATTTTTCCTTTTGTAAAGCACTACAGTATGTGACTCTCATGTCTGTGAAATGTGCTATATAAATAAAACATACTTACTAAAAGTAAAAACTCATTTCTTAAATATGCTGGTGAAGATGTTTTGCCAGAAATTTTGAATAAAGTAGAAGCCATTTCCTGCATTCTGGTGTATTTTAACAAGTTGTTAAACATCTATGTTTACCTACATGTAAACACTTGATTCAATAACTATTTTAGAGACATCTAACAAAATAAAGTCAGGTCCTGTGGACAGATTAAAAAATTGTTTAAATTATTATTGATCATGAATCAGGATATTTTAGAGACACCTCATTCAACTAGATCATATAGACATCATCCTGTTTTTAAACTCACTCCTGTGGCTATAATTAAATTAATGTGACACTTTATCACAGTGGCTTTAGGGGTGCAATTGACTTTTATTTTGTTAATTTTTATTTAGTTTTATTTGTAACACAACATGCCATTTTACTAAACAATGGTGACACTCAACTGCATGTATAAAAATATTAACTTTACCCAATGAACAGGTGACATTTTAATAACCACCAACAGTGAATTTAGGAGGGGTTTTTACTGTTTCTGATTTAGTGATAGATGTGGTTTAATGTAGAGACTTGCCTGCAGCTGTTCCTTCATACACACCGTGGTGAAGTTAGTTTATGACTCTGTCATGTTTTCATCAGCTGGGTTCTCTCGTATCGTCAAGAAACACTGCCTGTTCTACTTCCGCCTCCCTCGCGCTCTGTCGCGTTGCAGAGTTTGTTTGTTTTTTAACAGATTTCGCTGTTGTCTCCTCCCCCCGTCTGTCCTGAGGTTGTGATTGGCCAAATGACGCGCTCCACCAAAGATGTTTTATTTATCGAGAAGATGCATTGCTCTGTCTTGAAATCCAGTCAGGGGGAAATTATGCCGTCTGCCATGGGTCTTTCAAGTGAAGAAGACGAAAATAAGTTCCGGAACGCACCTTACTCTTAAAAAAAGTCCCGGTACTCTCAGGGTTAAATTTTAGAAGTGGTGGAACTGGGTTCCGGTGAGTTCCGGCCCACTTAAAGCACTGCCCCCAGTTCAAGGGAGGAAACGGAAGAGACGAAGCTGTGATTTCAAAACCCCGGGGCTGTGGAAAGAACAGAGAGTTCCTGTTTATTCCCAAACTTTTTGTTGGAGCCCGCGCGTTTCCGCGCTCCAAAACCAGTTCGTTGGTCTTTTCTCCAGCTGTTTGCAGCTGGCCTAAAATAAAAAAAACATCCGCCCTGTTGTGGAGGGGAAAAAGACGAGCCTGTATGCGACTGACTGGAGCAGGAGGAGAGAGATGCCACCCCAACCTCATGAGCCGCAGGTGAGGCAGAACATCCGGAAGTTCCTCGGGAGCTTCTTGGGGATCACCCGGATCCTGCAGATTGCGTTCGGAGCCGGACTGTGGGTCACCATCGCTGCCAACAAATACGAGGGTCCCATCCACTTCGTCCTGTTCGTGGCGGTCCTCTTCTGGCTCCTCACCCTCGCCCTGTTCTTCCTCACCCTCCTGGACAAGCAGGACCTGGTCCCGCTGCTGGGGGGCCCGCGCTGGCCATGCGCCAACCTGACGCACGACGTGGCCGCGGCCCTGCTCTACCTGCCGGCCATAGGAGTCATGATCCACAGGACGGAGCGCAACTCCTTCTGCAACCTGGACCAGTACGCGCACTACTGCCTGTACAAGGTCTACCTGACGGCCTCCGTGTTCGCCTGCCTGTGCTGCGTGTCCTACCTGCTGGCCATCATTCATGGGGGGCGCAGGAAGTGTCGGGGGGAGAGCACGGTCTTCTAGCGGGCCATGGGATGGAGTGTCCACTGCAAGATGAGGAATAGTTCTCTTCACTGTCTTTTTCACTTATAGGATCCAAACAGGATGTGTCATGATGCATTCAGGTNGGAGCATCCTCATCTTCCACCTTGTCATCTCCATCTTCACTCACTGCCCTCTCTGCCTGCCTGGAGGCAATTAGGGCATGGATGAATCAGAACTTTCTTCAATTAAACTGCTCCAAGACTGAGGCCATACTGATTGGCACCCCTCACCAGGTACAAACATCTCCTATAACAAGACTTTCCTTTTCTGGACAAGACATCCCCCTCTCCACCTCTGTTACTAATCTTGGAATAAAAATGGACTCCAATCTTACATTTGAAAATCACATTAAGCATCTGTTTAAAACTTGCTTCTTCCATCTTCGAAACATCTCCAGACTTCGCCCATCCCTAACTTTTTCCGATGCTGAGAAGCTCGTCCATGCTTTTGTCTCCTCCAGGCTCGACTACTGCAACTCCCTGTTTATTGGAATCCCTGGCAAAAACCTTCAGAAACTTCAATATATTCAAAACAGTGCAGCAAGGATCTTGTTGAGAGTTCGTAAATTTGAACATATTACGCCCATTCTCCATAACCTTCATTGGCTTCCTGTCGCCTACAGAATTCAGTACAAAACTGCTCTCATTACACATCAATGCTTACACGGAACTTCACCAGATTATCTGAAGGATATTCTTATTCCATACTCATCCACCCGTTCGCTGCGGTCACAGAACAGTAATCTCCTTCACATTCCGAGAACCAAATTAAGGACCATGGGCTTTCAGTGTGGCTGCCCCCCGCCTGTGGAACTCTCTTCCTGACTGTCTGAGAGCCCCACAGTCTGTGGTTGACTTTAAGAGCGGCTTGAAGACCTTTCTTTTCAACCGAGCATACTCTACCTCCTCATGATTCTACTTTTGATCTTAGCTGATACTGTTATTGATTTTAATTGTTTTATTATTTGTTTTATTGACATTTAATTCTGTTGCACCTTGTAGCACTTTGAGATTTTCATTAATGAAAAGTGCAATATAAATTGAATTCATTATTATTATTATTAATATGTTAGTTTTTAATAGCAAAATGAGAAATATATTAAATTTTGCTTTAAAATTGATTTTAAATTTGGCGCCGTGTATCGCCTCAGGAAATCCTGGTATTTCCGCATACGTCGTCTGTGACGTAGCATCGAAAGAGTCTGCTCGAAAGCCCCTACAGCTCTGTATTTTGGCAGTGTATTTTTCGCAGATTTTTTGTTTGTTTGTTTGTTGTTGTTTCTTGCTGGGTTAGAGGGTGTTACAACGGGGTAGACGTTTGGGCAAAGCGCAGTTTTCACTTAATCCCAAAAATAAAGAAACGTGAAGGATTTATCTCCATCGGAGAACTGACAGCAGCTCCTTCCTCTGTCTGAATCTGGTAGGATCTGCTGTCGAAGACGTTGTACTCCGATCTCCTTTTGTCCGGTAAACAAAATATTCTATATAAAATCAATTTATGAAACAATGTCAGAACAATGTTAGAGTGTCTGTGTGTTGGAGCTGGTTTTTTTTTCCTTTCATTATTTAGCGTCTACTACTGTGGTTAGCTTAGCATGTAGCATAGCCTCTACACAGTAACACTCACAATAACAAAGTTCTGGTTCTGGTCCGTGTAGTGAACCAGACGGTGGTCTTTGATACACCTTCGTCTCTTTGATATGTCCCAGTGACACCTTTTCACTGATACTTTCAGTAAAAAGACATTAACACTATTTTATTACATTATTTTGAATCAAAACACAATAAGTCATAAGAGACTCTCTTATTCCTTTATTTTGTGTTAATGAATAACCTTGTGTTAAGTAAGCATTATTGAATTCAATGTTTGATAGTCAAAGACTGTTTAATTCAAACTGTTTAATTCAAGTTGGAAATCCAATGTTATTTCAAAATGTTGATCATTATTAATTTTTCTTCTCAAACTTGCAGCAAAGATTCAGTGACACTGTTTATCTCATTTTAGTTTGAGCTCAGGACATCAATCTCCTCAGAAGAGAGTTTTGTTTTTGCCCTACTTAATAATCAAGTTGAATAATATCTGTTTTTGCTATTATTCCATTTGATGCTGTGATGATGTTTGTTTTAATCATAAAAACAGTGTTGTTAATGAGTTAAGAAAGTTTATATCTGTTGTATCATGAATACTAGCGTCTTAAACTAACCTTCTTATCCTTTCTGACATTTTAATCTAACTTATGCCTCCACTCTGTCACTCTCAGTGGCTCTTGGCTTCACAGGCCAAACCAGTAAGAGCCACGTTTTCTAGGTCAAGTTAGCCTTAAAAGAGCTCTGACTTCCTGTTTTCCGAGAGTTTGCTGAGGTCCTCAAGCCATGAGGTTCCCCAAAGAGCTGAATGAACGCCATTCACACGCTAAGGACACGTCATTCAGTTAAAAGATTTATGACATGCCAGTTATAAATCCACTTCAAGCTGTAAAAATCTGTATTTTAATGAAATTCTTTCAAGGAAGCTTTTATCTTGAAAAGCCGGTCAAGGTCAGAAAAACCTTCACTGACTTTATAGCACAAGGTTTTTCTGAGCTTAACCGGTTCAAATGGTCAAATCTGCTGGATTAAAAAAAGTATTTCGCCATATGCCCTCTTCAAAATGGCGGCCGGCAAATGGCGAAATACTTTTTTTTATCCACCAGATTTGACCATTTGAACCGGATAAGCTCAGAAAAACCTTGTGCTATAAAGTCAGCTAAGAAATATATTTTTTCTCAGCAAAGAAATAATTGTTTTTACCGTGTTTTCATGGAAAGTCCTTATCTTCTGTGGCCGTCGCGGCCGCCATTTTGAAGAGGGCATATGGCGAAATACTTTTTAAAATCCAGACGCGTCGCGTAGGCCGCTGAGAAACATCCATAAGTTCACCCTCCATGTTAAAAACTCTTCGTCTGACTCTTCGAAAACAAGCAATAAGGCTGCAGAGTAACACACTGGCTGCTAACTGAGAGCGCTCGCTCTAGCAAAGAGACTGAGGGGACGCTTTTTTGTCACGGACCACATCCGGCGCTGACAGGATATGGTCTGTTAGCAGTCGTCCGGGCCTGTAAATACGTTTTTTCGTTTTTACTGATAGATAATTAGTTATTATCGGTACTGCATTTTAAATAAAAATAGCACAAATCCGCTTATGAATTATAAAAGTTAGTCAAACCGCTGTTACGCTGAAAAAACGTTAGGTCCGCTGTAAGCGGATTAGCGCATTAGCGCTCCCTAGCGGTCGGAGGCCCACCACTGCCGTCTTGTGAGCGAGCCGTTGCAAAAATGGACGCCAGTCGCCTGTAAACCGTAGCACGAACGGACAGTTTGTGCACGTGAGTTTGGGACAAGTTTACCGAAGCAGAGACCAAGAATCTTCACACAGGTAAAACTTCGATGTCCATTCGACCGAGTCGAGCGGAAGCCGCCGAGGAACTGCCATGTTTCTGGTTAAAACACATCAAGATAATGCCTCTCCTCATCCTCCATCTTCTTTAATCCTCCATTTTCCTACTCTGAAACTTTCCCCATATTTTTAGACCAATTTTGGGCTGAGATATGACCGTTTCCATTCATTCTGACAAAAAAATGGAGCAATACCACTTTCGGCCACTAGGGTCCACTAACCGTTCCTAGCTCATGTGTCCGACAGCAGACTCATCTGGTCGGACTCACTCTGTCGCAGCATGGCCTCCTGCTCTCTGGAGATCTGAACTACTGTTAGCTCAGTGTTTTACTGTTAGCAAAATAACTCAAGAACCACAAGACAGATTTTGATGAAACTTACAGAAAGTAATCACTGGATGGACATTTACAACTGATTAGCTGTAGGAGATGTTTGAGCTAAATTTCGATTTATTTATAATTTATTGTCGCAGCGGGCGCACCTTTGGAAGACTATCAAAGCAAAATTATTTAAATCTAGCTGATTTGAACATTACGTTAATTTTTATAGGAAAATTTCAGCTCAGAAACACTTTTGCTATAATGTCAGCAAACATATATACAAGGTATATATTTTAAGGTGTATATCTTGTTAATTTTAAAGAAATTAAGTGTATCCGCTCGTTGCGCATTTACGCTTCACAGCACTGACGTAGCAAAACAATTTTTTTTTTATTCAGCTGATTTGACCGGTACGTGCATTTATTACGGAAAAGTTCAGCTCAGACACATCTTTGCTATAATTTTCAGCAAACAAATAATTGTTTTTAATTTTTAATCTTGTTAAAGTCCTACCGTGCACGCTCCTGTGGCCATTTTGCAGCCAATCCATTTTTGGCAAAACACCGGCCCACAGTTCCGGGTTGTCACCGCTGACGCGTAACTTACGCGACGCGTCAGCAGTGACACACAATAGATGTGACGTATACGGAGGTGCGACACCTTTATGGATTTTTCCACTTTATTGTACATAATTGGACTAATGCGACATGTAGGGCAGTGCGACTTTTCAGCCGGAAAGTACGGTATGTGTTGTGATTTAACTGTATTTATGTTAATGAATGTGTGGGCCTTTTGTCGAGCTGCAACATGTGCTCAGCTCTGCTCTGCTCAGAGAAAGAGGAGGACTCTTCCCTCACTGAGAGTAGAAAGTATCTTACCTGTGTCTGGCTTCAATTAGAATGTTTGATTAGCTTGTATTTATATCAATTGTGAACTTGTAAGCTTATCATTAGCAGTTCTGAGATTATATGTAACACATAAAGTAATTAGTAGACACTCTAAAATGAATACAGACCTGTAATCAATGTAAACACGCACACACATTGTATAAAATGCATCCTCTGTGACATTTCAAAGCTTGTAAAAAGATATATAAAGGTATAAAAAGATGTAAAATCCAACAGTTATAAGAACGTACAACTGCAGGACACCTATCTACAGGCCCCTGGTCATCTTCCACAACATCATAGATGTTTTCTTCTACAACACCTTTGTAATATAAACAGAGATCAACCCTGGCTAAATGCCATTTAAACGGAATAAGAGGAGGGTGTTCCTGGAGCACCTGGGGAAGGTACTCATGACTTTGCTCTTGGAAAGGAGGGAGACACATTCTGGGTTTCTCCTCATCCACAGCCTATTTCTCTACCACCACAACAGGAGGAATAAACATGAATACGTGTCAGA
>JBBPBX010042540.1:13221-28358 GCA_038048925.1 Garcialebias charrua
ACAAATGAATCATTTTAGCAAATACTTTTCTAATGTAGTATAGTTAACATTGCATCCTTTAAAAAACATGTTAAGAGTTGTGTTACGTTTACAGCAAGTACACCAGTACATGTTTGAGAAAAATGTGTACATTTAATGTCTTCTCACTTCTCACTTGAAATAAGCTCAGCTCTTAAATTCACACGTGAAAAAAAAAAAATATTTAAATTAAATTCAAACATGATTAGTCCGGAGGGAGAAACTGCCAATAAATATTTCACAGTGTTATTTGCATAGTAGTGACTGAATGGCTTACTTCTGGAGTCCAAGTTTTTAGCTTTCTGCAAAACGGTCTCTGTGCAGTCAATGACACACTGGAATAAATGCCCCTCTAAAAATAAGAAAAAAAAATGTAAAATAAGATTTTTTTGCTTGAAATAAGCAAAAAAATCCGCCAATGGAACAAGTGAAAATTCACTTGACAAGATTCTTAAAATAAGACATTTTGTTCAAGTCAAACAAGATATGCGGAATCTTGAAACTAGCTACAAAAATCTAGTTTTGAGCAATATTTTACTACAATTGTGAGCTTTTCTTGTCTTATAATAAGATTCTGATGCTCAAAAGTAGTACACTGGAGAAAAGTCTACTCTGAAAACAAGTTTAAAACAACTTAAAATTAGGTTTTTTTTTTATTGAAATAAGCAAAAAGATCTGGTAACAAGTGAAAACAAGATATGCGGAATCTTGAAACTAGCTACAAAAATCTAGTTTTGAGCAATATTTTACTACAATTGTGAGCTTTTCTTGTCTTATAATAAGATTCTGATGCTCAAAAGTAGTACACTGGAGAAAAGTCTACTCTGAAAACAAGTTTAAAACAACTTAAAATTAGATTTTTTTTTTGACTGAAATAAGCAAAAAGATCTTCCAACAAGTGAAAATTGTCTTGACACGATTTCTAAAAATAAGACATTTTATCTTTTTACAAGATAAACAATCTTAAACCTAGCTGCAAAAAATCTCATTCTTAGCAATATTTTACTACAATTGAGCGTGTGATGCTTAAAATTAGTATACATCCCTAAAACTTTTACTCATTTTTAGTTCTACAGATGTTTCAGATGTTTCTCCAACCCGTTATCAAATTTAACCAACAAACGTAATAACATACATGTCTTGTCAAAACATTCAAAAATTTTCTGTAATGTCAAAAAATGAAAGGTATTCTTTAACTTCAACACATTTATTTTATCACAATGGTTTCAGGAGCAATGCAACAACTACTACTCCCAATTACAACTGTAGTTAACACTTGATTATATTTTTTTAAAATAATATAAAACACCTTCAACAAAATAAAAACAATTTTTGCTATGAAAAATGGAGAGTATACTACTGGGCACCATGAAAAACGAGGGAGCCACTACAACTTCAAATGTTTAAACATAAAATGTCTTTGGGAAATGTTGTGATAGGCACATCTCCTACCGTGAGCAGGCAGTTGGACGAACACACAATCAGAATTGGACAGGAGAGGGAGAGTTTTCCTGGGGGCTTTGAGGTCCTGTTTTTCCTGAAACACAAAGACATATTTCTGTTGGCATGATGAATCATATTTTAAGATTGTGGAATATAAGCCAGATAAATAAATAAAATAAAGAGAGAACCTGTAAAACTATCATGTTAAATATGACGCGGTTGAAAATTTGGGTGCACTAACTGTGCTGGTGAACCAAAAAAAAGTTTAGAAACACCAGTGCAATCAGTGCAAGAAGTTAGTGTAGAACCATGGGAAAAAATGTATCAATTAAAAAAATGATTTTGAGTAAGATATTTCCAGCAACCTGCAAAGATTTTGTTTCTTTCCACCTTGAAAACTTTAATATCCAAATACTATGTTAGGTTTATTCTTTAAAAAATAATAACACCAATTTCTCATTAACATTCAAATAATAATGTATTATTGTAATTAAAAAGATAAATTAATCTACATTTCTGGAAATGTTTGAATTATCAGAATAATCCAGGTGTCAAAATGAAGCTTAAAAAACATGAATCTGAAAATGTGCTTATACAGTATAACCAAATTTGACTTAATCCTCTGTTTGATTAGATGGGTTTGTAAGGGGTTATGGGGAGGTCAATATTAATACTGACCTCTTTACCTTAATTAATTTATTCAGATTGAATAGTAATTTCACGGATTCTCTTCTTTTTCAGTTTACCCAATATTTCTGTGATCTTTATGATGGATAAATAAACAGAGCCATTAAGTGACAATGGACATTGACTTAGTTTGATATGTCAAAGAGACACTATCATTTATTTAAAATGAATCAACTAAATTAACACCATTACACTTGATTGACATGATTTCACTTTCTTTCAAATTAATACGTCAGCACACTTAAATTTAACACAACAGACTTCAATATTGGATGTTAACATATTTAGTCTGTGGGCTCTTCAGCTTAAAATAGTTTCCAGCTTAGAATTGAGGGAAAAAGATAGGAGGAAAGATTTAAGAAGAATTGGGAGGTTAAGAGAGGAAGTTTATCTTGCATTTATGAAACCAGATGACACTCTTCCGTACGCGTCCAGCTAAGATATCATCACACCTCCAGCAAGCAAACAGCTGCTCCTTTACCTTAAGACGTCCGCCTTGGTTCTGGCAAAGAGCTGTGGTCAACCTTAGACTGACGAGTCGTCGGTCCCGCAAGTCCAAGCTGGACTCCACACGTGTTTACCTTGTCGGTGTCGGTGATACTCGCTTTCGTCGGCAGAAGCCGTGACAGTCGTGGCTTCTTGGCTCAAGATAATTTATTCCAGGAAGGAATAACAAAGTTGGAGCTTACGCTCGGAGTGGACCCATAACAACATGTTATCAGTCCCAGCTGGATGACGAGTCCTTAGCGCGTGACTGTTGGTCATTCAGCTCTTTGGAAAGTTCACATCTCTTTGAAACTCCCAGAAACTCTCTCGGACTCTTGCCGACTCCCAAGTGTGTCAGCAAAACTTAGGACTAGTACTTAAGGAAGGACCAGTCGAGGAGTTCACTTGTCTTATCAGGACCCAAGGTTACAGCCAGCAGCAGAGGGAAATGTTTAGGAACAGACAGAGAAAGCTGGAGCCTTGTTCATGAAAAACAACGGATTAAACTGTCTTCTTATTTCTAAACAAAACAGTCGGGTCTCTGTGACCCGAGATTTCCCTTTAACACAGCAGTGAACACAACTCTTAAAGAATAACACAGCTTAAAAGCACACATCATGAAAATGACAAAAGTTATTCTTTTGATCACATCAGCCTAAAATCAAAGATAGAAATAGTCTCTTTTGGTGACTATATTATCAGATTACAGCTAAATGAATGATTTTGTAGTAAATGTCTTGCTTTACTGAGAGGTCAGTAAAGGTCATCACTGGACAGTTCAAAAGTACACAGGTGTCTTAAAAGTGGACAAGGTCATGCCCACTACATCTCCCCCCTTTTGGAAGCCATCGCCAGTCCTTGGGGATGGGGTCCAACACGAAAGGAAACCTTGAACTGTCTTTGATCTTGAAGTAATCCAGCAAGTGGAAAAGAAAAATCAAAAATTATAATCCCATAAAGTTTTTGAAATTCCATACTGTTCGGAGGTAATCCCATTGCGAAAAGCTTTTAATCCCTTGGAAAACAAAGTCAGTTAACTCTTGGAAAACAAAGTCTGTGATCCCTAGCGGTAATTCCACAACGATTAGTTTTGTTGATTGATCAGCAACAATTGTTTTCATAATCAGCATGTAGAGGGGATCCCTCGATTGACGCAGAGGAGGCGACCCTTGGATGAAGGTTGAAGACCAAGCGTTGGAGCTGCAGGTCCCCACATCGAAGGTTGTTGGCTGGTTGGTTTCCAGTCAGTGCCACTCTGGTTCTATGTGTCATGCAATTATGTGGTTTTTTAAGGTGGGCTTATGATTGGGATTTTACATTAAGCCTTACCTATATGCACCTGGTATGTAAGCTATCATGGTTTAGATCAGCTACAATTACCAATTAAGGGGTGGATCAATTCTGTAAAATTAGATATAGGGATTTGTACCTATAAAATTTTGGAGGGCTTCTGTAACGAAGGCCTCTAATTCCAAACTATTCCTCCATTCATTACTTAGTTTAGGTTAAACTAAAATAGAAAAATGAAATATAGTTTGATCTAAATGTCTGTTGTCTTTTAGACGAACGACGTAGGATTTGGTATTCCTAATAAATTTTGAAGTCTATGGCGAGACTCATCAAAATGAATAGACAATCTAGAATAGAAACGATCGAATCGGTTCAATTTAGAAATTGTGAGGTCAATGTAGTTTATGGTACCTTGAGTAGCTTTAAACTACATTGACTCTTCGACGATTGAGATTTAACAAAACGAACTGCATGTTGGCATAGTTAAATCCATATCATTCATTAACCAATGTTAATACAAAACCTTTTTGGCTGGGAGTGTTCAGAACCAAACAATATCTCAACTAATGACAACAGTAATGACTAAACAACAAGGAAACAACGTTTCACTGCTTCGACACACTCTTGTCGTCAGATTCCAAAGTGCAACACACAAGAAAAACAGGTCTCAACTTTATGACCGAGGTCAAATTAAATCTCGTGGATTTAAACGGTTGTTAAGGTTAGTTTTTTGTTGTGGGTTTTAGGCTTAGCGTTTCTAAGTTCAAATTGGACAATGCGACTTATAGGGTGGGAAATATGGTAGTTTAAACCTGATTAGTTTATTTACTAACTTGTGTTTGGACGACCTTATTATCCCATGAAGTCGGTGAGTTTGTGAGATCTTTGTCTTTTGTGGAGTCATTGAACGCCTTGTAAGGTTTGATCTGATTTCGATGTACCCATTTAGCAATTGGCTCTTTGCGGCCTTTGCTGATTTTGATTTCGTAGACGACTGAGGACACTTTGTCTGTTATCAGATGAGGTCCAGTCCACCTGGGCATTAGTTTGCGGGCGAGAGTTCCGGTCTCGGACCCTCCTTTCCCGGTTGCTGGGGCGAACGTATAGTACCAGACTCTGTCTCCCACTTGGAGTTCATTGTGAGAGGCCTTCTGGTCGTAGTACGCCTTACGTCCTTCAGCGGATTTTTCCAGGTTTTTCTGGGCGAAAGCAAAAGTGTTTCTGAGGTGTACATTCAAATCTTTGTCTTTGGCATGGCCTAACATCACCCCCCTTTGGTCATGGGGGACCACGAACACAGGTGAGGACGTCCGTCCATGGGCACAAGTTAGGATGCCACCGTTTAGTTTAAGCTGTTCGCGCAGCTGAGAGAAGACGGTACACAGGAATCGTTTAGGATTTGGCCAACGTATCTTCTTACGTTTACCTCTTTCCGTGTAATTCAGGTGTGTCACAACCGTCGGCGCAGTCGCAGGTGTGTCTGATTGTACAGACTGCAACGGGTCACTGTCGTTGTGTGTGTCTTCCCACCTCTCGACTGAAGAGAGGCTCTTTGAGTCTGTAAAAACTATGTCATTTCTGAGTAGTTCTAGACACAAATGTTCCTGAACCAAGGTTTCATCGAAAGCTTGGCTGATAGCCGATTTACCTGTCCCAGGGGACAGTACAGCAACCTCGGTGTGGGGTCCTTGGATCTCCACACCTTTCTCTACCTGTGGTAGGTAATGCGAGTTTGCCCCCATCTTGTCTGATGAGGGGTCCTCGTAATCTGCAACAATGATGTCCAAGTGACTGTCAGCGTTTGGTTGACTGTCATTTTCTGGACTCAGATGCCCTTGAACCAAGGTTTCATTGAAAGCTTGGCTAATTGCCGAATTACCTGTCCCAGAGGACAGTACAGCGTCTTCGGTGTGGGATCCTTGGACCGCAACACCTTTCACTACCTGTGGTAGGCAGTGGTCAGGGAGTGCTGAATGTGTCAGCTCACAGAGGAGGTTCTCTTGTTGGGCCAGAGTTTGGTCCAACTTTTGGGTCTCTTCTGTCTCACCTGTAGTTGAAGGTTCACTTACCGGGCTCTCGTCCTCGGATGAGCAGTCCCGTGTGTCCTCTGCGGTACCTGCGGTTAGGCAGTCTGTATCACAACTAGGAAGCACTTTTATTGGCAGGGGTTTTCTCACTGTGCTCCACATTTTCCGTCGACCATAATCTATAATCGCGTTGAAGCGGTTTATAAAATCTTGGCCAACCAAAAATGGGAATGAGTCAAGTTTAGACACGTACACCGGGTGGCGTAGTGTCATTTCGCCAATCTGCATGTGAACCATAGCCATAGCTGTTAGGGTTGTTCTCGTCTCTGCGAGACCCTGTAGCTCAATAGCACATTTCTCAAAGGGTATTTGCATGTCAACACCGTTAGCGGCGGTCCTCAGCTCCTCGAACAGCTTGGCCGACATAATAGTTATATCAGAACTACCATCCAGGAGGGCTTCACGCTCAAGGACACCTTCCAGTGTGATAGGCAGGTAAGCTTTCTTAGCCACCCCCCTTTGTATAAAGTTACACAGAAACCTCACAGGTCTTGGCCCACGTTTCTGTTCACGTGTGACTCTGTCTGTGTAATCATGTTCACTGTCAGCATCTTGTTGGCTGTCAGCATCATGACCTTCAGGATGTTGTTGTGTCAGCAATTGGTTTGCTGTCAACATCCATGGCAATGTTGGTAGTAGTGTGCGCTGAGTTATTTGTGTGCTCTGAGTCTTTGTGAAAGACAGTGCTACACATCGCTCCAGGTTGGTCAATGTTGATAGTGTCATTATCAATGATAACGCCACTCATTGTATCAGGTTGGTCAAGCACAGTAACATTCAAATCTACTGACAAACTACTTACTTCCTCTGTCTCTTCCGAGCATAGAGGTGTTGGGCCATTATTCCGGGACATTCGTGACTCTTTGCCTGTCTCGAACTGTTCTGTTCGAGGCGCGGGAGGTGCAGTTCCAAGGCTCGGGGGTGGCTGTTGGGACCACGCATAGTTACACGAGTATAGGTCCTCATACTTCAATTTTTTTGAAGTTCACCCACTGGTAGACCTTGGTTTTCACCCACCTGGGCCTTCAGTTTGAGCCACCTTGGGTTCTTTCTCCAGCGGATCTGTTTCTTTTCGCCTTTGTTAGGAGAGGGAGTTGATGAACTTGTCCCTTCTAGCTCCAGCGAGTGGGATTTGACCGCTTCATTCGGGGACACCTGTAAGGGTGTTTTGGCTTGCATGTTAGCTGCAAAGACATCCGCAGCACACTGTACTATTTCATACAAAGGTGTTACTTCTAAATCACCCCAGGCCAAGTTCCATGGCAACTTGAATCTAATATCAGGGATTAGATTATCCCTGAAAACGGATTTGATAAGCGTCTGCTCTTCCAGGTCAGGTTCCATTTTGTCACCTATATACGCCTCCAAAATTCTGGCAAAGAAAAGAAATGGATTTTCATCGTTTCTCTGCAAGACATTTCGGGCAGCTGAGTAGTCACCACACAATGAGAAAGATTTTTCCTCTGTGCAAGGTGCAGGGGGAGCAAGTTCTCGGCTTCGGGGTCCTTCTTGGTACCCTCTGATGTATGAGTCTTCTAGAGGCACATACTGTATGAGCCTTGGACGCGTACCGTCTTGAACTTCCATCCTTGTCTTGATTTTTGTGAAAAACAATAAGACAGTTCGAATTTTAATGTGTGCAAATAAATCTTCACTTTTAATGCAGCACTGAGTCAATCAAACTAATCAGCTGTCTGGTTCAAGTGTTTCACTGTGTAATAAGTATTTCTATTCATAGGCACCCTCTTTCAGGATTTACCCTTAAATGAATTGTAAAAGTTAAATGCCGTCTTGCAGTGTTAACTTCTTATTTTTAACAACAGTTACTAACTAACCCAAGCATGATTTTCGTTATACTTACTCAAACGCTATTTAAAAGATTTGAAATAAATGCAATATTCACACTAAAATGTTCCCAGGATGCTGCTCCATCATGCCTTAAAAAAGATGTATTGCAGTTTGGCTAAACTGTTTTGCTGTATTTTGACAGTTATCAGGAGTGAAAAATGGATTACCTGTTTATTTTAAATATTTTTTATTTAAAATAAACTGGAGGTGTTTGTGTGCTTAGCATAACATGACAGATGGTATTCCAAATAAAAATCAGTGACTATTATCAATTTGTTGTCTGTTGACATCCTCAAAGTTGTTCTGCTATCTTTGTTTTGATTTTTTGTGAAAATCAAGTCAGCAGATGCTTTCTGTTTATTTTAAATTTTGTATTTAAAATAAACTGGAGTCATTAATTTTACACAGAAAAACGTTAAAAATGCTATTTTTAACCAAAAATGTACAGATGTGTACTAATTCTGTTTAAAATTCAGAGACGTGAAGAGCATAATGTGGAAATGTGTGTTCTCCATCATTTTTTTTATTTTATTTAATTTGAAAATCAAATAAAAATTCCTTTTTTAGTGTTATGTTAAATCTCTTCAGTATTTAAAATAAGCATAAATTGTTTGTCTGTACCACTGTTATTCTAAAATTTGTATTTAGAATAAACAGGAGTTTTTGTTTGTGTACAGAACAATTTTAAAAGCTGGTAACTCACCATAAAAATGCTGACTTCTTTATGATGTTTTTGAGAAAACTCATCTGTCAACGTCTTTTAACCAACAGGGGGCAGCTTTGAGTCTTAATTTATCACGTGGAGACTGATTTATTTCATTCAGTATTTAACTGAA
This sequence comes from Garcialebias charrua, assembly GCA_038048925.1. Taxonomy (NCBI): domain Eukaryota; kingdom Metazoa; phylum Chordata; class Actinopteri; order Cyprinodontiformes; family Rivulidae; genus Garcialebias; species Garcialebias charrua. Next base: position 21,917 of record JBBPBX010042540.1, read on the forward strand.
AACTACCATTTAGAGTTAGTTTCTAGTATGTTCGTGATAAACGCTCGAACCACGTACTTGTCAGAGACAAATCTATGTTATTAGACAGTGTTGATGGCTTCAGATGAGTTTCTAAGCTACTAGTGAGACCTCTTCTCACTCTGTGAGTGTGTTCGTGTGTGAAATGCTTGTCGCCCGAAAGTGCACCAGGAAATGACGACACAAATAGGCGGGTCGACGCAGCGCGTCACCAGCTTCCGTTGAGCGAGGCGGAGCTCGCTAAACAGATACGTGACGTCAACCAATCAATCACAGCGCTTGTAGTCCTTTCCCCAAGCAACTATGGTGAATGTAGTTCTACTACCTTCGACCAATGCAGTGCCGGAAATGACGACAAAGTGGGTTGGTCGCAACGGCGTGCGTTCCCACTACAGCGAATCAGCGTTCGCCACGAGTGATTGACAGCTCACAGCTCTCGTTTCATCCAATCACAGCTCATAAACAAACGTGTACTAGGACACGTAGCTCTTTAACGTTAGCTTAGCACAACAGAACACAACTTTATAGACTCGTAACCAACTCAAACGCTTCGAATTAACTCCCCAAAACTCTGAAACGTGGCAATCACATTTAAAACAGGCACGACTAAGCTACGCTCAGTAACCAGCACGTCAACTGTAACACGACACGGACTCCCTCGGAGCCGCGTTCAGGTCGGTTCCGTCCACTTTAAAGGAGCAGAACTCGGGTTTCAGAACCACTATCCGACACCGTTCTAACAGTAATATGCTTCTATGACCTGCTCCAACATGTAAAATACCAGCACAGCAATCTTGTAGATGTTAAATTAGCTTTTCAGGCAATTTGACTCGGCGGTCATTTTGCAGTGAGATTGCCTCAGCTTGTGCAACGTAATCTGGACCGGGTCCTTATCAGAACCACCAAACACTTCCCACACAGCGAGACAGATCCCCACCAAACTACTTATAGCGTTTCAAAAGTTGAACAAATAACAATTTCAGCGTCAAATGTCATTAACTGCAGTCCTGCAATCGTTCTGAACACTTTTCCAGCCAAAATAATTAATCTGTTAGAGTCTAAAACTTGGATCCCAATATGCAAACATGACGTTACAGTTCACGAGAGATCACAGTTTTATCAATAAACTTTCAGAAGCCGATACGAGGCCACCAGATGTAAGAGGTTAATGAGGAGGTCAATATTAATACTGACCTCTTTACCTTAATTAATTTACTTATTCAGATTGAATAGTAAATTCACGGATTCTGTTCTTTTTCAGTTTACCCAATATTTCTGTGATCTTTATGATGGATAAATACACAAAGCCATTAAGTGACAAAGACGTTAATTTAGTTGATTCATTTTAAATAAATGATAGTGTCTCTTTGACATATCAAACTAAGTTAACGTCTTTGTCACTTAATGGCTTTGTGTATTTATCCATCATAAAGATCACAGAAATATTGGGTAAACTGAAAAAGAACAGAATCCGTGAATTTACTATTCAATCTGAATAAGTAAATTAATTAAGGTAAAAAGGAGATCAGTATTAATATTGACCTCCTCATTAACCTCTTACATCTGATGTAAAGGGGTTATGAGGAGGTCCGCTTATCCGGGGTCGGGTCGCGGGGGTAGCAGCCTAAGTAGGGAGGCCCAGACTTCCCTCTCCCCAGCCACATGGAGCAGCTCCTCTGGGGGAATCCCAAGGCGTTCCCAGGCCAGCCGAGAAACATAGTCCCTCCAGCGTGTCCTGGGTCTTCCTCTGGGTCTCCTCCCAGTGGGACATGCCCGGAACACCTCACCAGGGAGGCGTCCAGGAGGCATCCTAACCAGATGCCCGAGCCACCTCAACTGGCTCCTCTCGATGTGGAGAAGCAGCGGCTCTACTCCGAGTCCCTCCCGGATGACTGAGCTTCTCACCCTATCTCTAAAGCCCGAGATACACTGAAGCAGACTCCGTATACGCGCGTATACGCGCGTATACGGAGCGGTTGCTACAGCTCGGCTTTCGTTCTCTCGTAGTTTCTCGTGTTTTCGCACCAAATTCTAACGTCATTTCCTCCGTATCGTCACTTCCGATTGTCACTTCCGCTAGTTCTTCGCTCCAAATTCGAACGTCATTTCCTCCGTATCGTCACTTCCGCTAGTTTTTCTGCGCGAAAAAAAAAAATGGCGTCAATAAGAAGAAGAGAGGAAGAGATTGTTTGCCTGTTATTGTTATTAAAAAAACGTAAAAGAAGAAGAAGGTGGTACGTGAGGCCATTAAACGAGACCAGGGATGAAGAAGGAGAATTTAATACTTTGGTTATGGACATGCAAAGGATGGACAGCGAGAAGCATTTCCAGTATTTTAGAATGAATTACAGCAAGTTCGATGAGCTAGTTGGGCGGTTAGCACCATTTCTCCTCCATCAGGGCAGCCACCGCTCTCCTGTCCTCGCTGCACAAAGAGTGGCAGTCACGCTGCGCATCTTGGCGACTGGTTGCTCTGAACAGAGTGTCGCTGCCAGCTACCGCCTGGGCACATCAACTGTGTCCAGAATAATGTCCGAGGTGAGTCGTGGAGTAAATAAAATGAAGCTGTGAACTGTATACAGTAGATGTGTATTGTTGAAGTCAGCTGCGGATGAACTACAGTAGTTGTTTATGTAGATATAAATGTATATAAATATTCATTATATACAGTATATACATATATGTATGTAATACATTAAAAAATATATATATGTAAATGTGTGTATTAATACATATATACTGAATATGTGTGTTTATCTAAGAATATATATATATATATGTTTATGAAAAAAAATATGTAGAATATATATTTATACTATACTAAATAATACTTCATAATATACTTATATTTCTACTTCAGGTATGTAAAGCCATTTGGACAGCTCTTCAGCCGGACTTCGTAGCCTTCCCCTCTGGCCATGAGTGGACAGCGATTGCACGTGATTTCTGGCAAATCTGGGATTTTCCTAACCTTTTAGGTTGGTTCGTTTGTCTTTATGTTAGCAGTTTGTGTACTTTTGTTGATTAATGTCCATATTAGAACTATAAATACCTCAAAACAATGACAATATTGTTTGTTATCAGGAGCTGTGGATGGTAAACATGTCAGGATTCGTTGCCCTCCATCATCTGGGAGTGACTACTTTAATTACAAAGGGACCCACTCTCTCGTCCTCCTGGCTGTGTGTGATGCACATTACCGCTTCACGATGGTGGATGTGGGAGCATATGGACGTCAGAGTGATGGCGGCGTCTTCCAGGAGAGTGTGTTTGGGCAACAGCTGATGAAAAGTACCCTGGCTCTTCCACCACCTGCTGTACTACCTGGGACCACTGTGGAGAGTCCGCATGTGTTTGTGGGGGATGCAGCGTTTCCACTCCATCAAAATCTTATGCGTCCATATCCTGGTAAGATTATTAATCAATGATGCAGTTGTTTTGGTGGGATACAGCTGTATTCACCTTTTGGGAACGAGTAATATTACTACTTCTATTATAATTGCTGTTATGACTAGAAATCTATTGTGAAACGTGCTCTGCGACAACTTCCTTTTGAACAGGTGAAAAATAAATAAACCAAATTGCATTTATTAATAATTTTGATATTCTTTCATGCACAGGCTCAAATCTGGAGGAAGCGCAGCAGGTGTACAACTACCGCCACTGCAGGGCTCGGAGAACAATCGAGAACGCTTTTGGCATCTTGTCATCCAGATGGAGGGTGTTCGGCCGAGCCATGGAATATAACCCAGCCAAAACTGTCCATGTGGTGAAAGCATGTGTTGCTTTACACAACTGGCTTGCCTACAATGACGATTCCAGGCAGTACATACCCACAAACTACGTGGACACTGACACATCGACAGGAGACATTGTTCCAGGTAATCATGCACAAAGTCACACACCGGAACATTTATTCCGTAGCTCATCTAAAGAGTAGAATACAACCCACCCACTCTAATGATTTCTTTACTTGTTTATCATCCGTATAGGAGAATGGAGGCAGGTTGCAGCAAACGATCTGGATACTCCATTAAGAAGAACTGCCGCTACTAGGAGTGCTGGAAGAACTGCCTATGCAGTGAGGAACAACCTGCGTGACTTCTTCTCATCACCAGATGGTTCAGTGCCCTGGCAACAGGCCACAATAACAAGAGGAAGGTTGAATGTGTGATTGCCTATCAATAAATTGATAACAACACTCATCTGTTCGTCATTTTATTTGAAGAACAATGAGCTTTTGTATCAAAGTAAATAACTTTTAGATGTAAAAAAAAAGATACATATGGGGAAGTTTTTTTTATCTACAGCTTAATTGCAGTAATACAGTCCTGAGTTTTTTGCATAGTTGTATAACAGTGAAACTAGTATATCTATGAAAATAAGGTGAAAGCACTGGCATTGACATTTTAACAGTCTTTAATAACACTTTAAACAAAACTTCTAAAAAACAACAGTTCTATAAAATCAACATCTTTGAAATACAACTCCTGTAAATTGAACACTTGTAAAAAAACTACACTCCTACAAAATGAACATTTAAAAAAAAAACAATTCTATAAAATTAACATTTACTACTGTAAAATGAACACTTGTAAACAAACTACACTAATACAAAATGCACTCTTCTACAAAATGGACCATGTCTAAAAAAACAAATCTACAAAATGAACACTTCTAAAAAACAACAACTTCTAAATAATAACTTCTAATAAAACATTACAGTGGCTGCAGATGCAGGTTGTACGGCGGCTCTAATAAAAAATTACAGTGGCTGCAGATGCAGGGTGTACGTCGGCTCATTTGTTAATTGTTGCTCGTTTGTCAATGGTTGCTGATTTACATATCGCTGCTTAAAGTTAAAAATCAATTGGTGAATGTTTAATCGAAGTTCGTCTCTGTCTGCTTCTGGAATGGTTCTCATCATGTCAGCAATTACCACGCCGAAATGTGTCTCTGCGTCTTCGACTTGCTTTTCCCGATCGATTGCTTGGAGGCGGTTCGCCAATGCAGCGGTCTCTGTGTCCAACGTAGCAGCCCATCCCCTCTTCCTTCCCTGCTTCGCTGGTGGTGTGCTGGTGTGAGGTGCAGCGGACCGTCTTGGGGCAGGTGAATGACTGGGGGCAGGTGACTGTCTGGGGGCAGGTGACTGTCTGGGGGCAGGTGACTGTCTGGGGGCAGGTGACTGCCATGGGGCAGCTGACTGTCTTGGGGCAGCTGACTGTCTTGGGGCAGGTGGTTCATCAGGAAAGTCAGGGGCAGGTGGTGCAGTAAACTCACTGGAGCATGCAGGTTCAGTTGGAGCCAGTGCATTATTGCTGGAGGAACTTGAAGTGGAGGGGAGTTCAGAGGAAAAATGTGATGAGCTGTTTTGGTTTGAGCTGTTGTTCATGGTGCTGACAGGAGAAGGAACGTCACAGGCTGGAGAAGGAACACCACTGGAGCCATAGCTGATGTCCTATCAAGTACACAATGCAGAGCGATTGAATGTTGATGAAAAAAACCTTTAATACAAATTATTTAAGAAGTGTACGATTAATAATTCAAAAATTTTTTTTTTAATGAAGTGTGACGATTTTTGGATAATTAATTACATTATTAATTAGCTTATAAATAGAAAATACTTACTGCAGGCACATTGGTCTCTGTGTCTTTGGTTTTGATGAAACTGTTCAGCCAGGACAGTATCTTTAAGATCGGTGGGTCACCTGGACCGGCCCCATCGCCACTTCTGCCCTGACTTTTTTTCTTTGCCCGCACAAATCTGTCCCTCATGTATTTCCACCTGGCTTTGCAAAAGTCGACGTCCCTTCCCACGGTCTCAGCCACTTCGTTCCATGCATTCCGGGTCATTTGTACATCTTTGTACTCTCGTAAGGAGGTATCATACAAATTCCTGTGTCTCCTCACCTCTTCACAGACCATCTCATCCATTTTACTTCATGCGGGAACTGGAGTGTGTCTCACCAACAACAGTCCGATGTGAACACATTTCCGGCCACAACGTTCTGTACCGTTTATTGGAGACACCGCGCATCGCGTATGCGCGCATCGCGCATCGCGTATGCGTAGTAAAAAAAAAGCTTTGCGCGTACTTGCCCTGAGGGGCTACGCGGGGCTACGCTGCGTACGGGGCGTACGTACGCTGCGTATTGGCGTATCGTGAGGACGCTCGAGTGTATCTCGCCCTTAAGGGAGAGTCCAGACACCCTGCGGAGAAAACTCATTTCAGCCGCTTGTATCCGAGATCTCGTTCTTTCGGTCACAACCCAAAGCTCATGACCATAGATGAGGGTGGGAACGTAGATCGATCTGTAAATTGAGAGCTTTGCCTTTCGACTCAGCTCTCTCTTCACCACGACAGACCGGTACAGCGCCCGCTTCACTGCGGATGCTGCACCTATCCGCCTATCGATCTCACGCT
>JBBPBX010042541.1:12693-28358 GCA_038048925.1 Garcialebias charrua
CTCGTGCTTTTTCGAGCAGGTTGCTCGGCCCAACAGAAGATATTGCGAGATCAGGCCGTCTCTGGCGGATCTTGTGTATCTTGCTGTGGTTCATAGTTTGATCAGGTTTTATAAAAATGGGACTCGAGTCAAGAACCAGGGCAGTCTGTGCTTTGGTACTTTTATTTTTGTACATGTCTGAAACAGTGTTTGTTTTGTTTACATATACAGTAGGCGAGTCATGTTTGTTGCGCGCACCCATGTCACCAGCTCCTCATAGTTTTTTACGAGCAGAGACTGGGATCAGAAAGTTAGGTTCCCGTACCTCGTGGGCGGGCAAACCTGTAAAATTATCAGTTCGTCCTGGTTCATCAGGTCCGAAACTGGTTTCCGTAGGAGGAGGTCGAAGCAGCACTCGGACGGTACTGAGAAGCCTCACTGTCCCCAGCGGGTCTCTTTCGTGGGAGACCACGCGTGTTTTCCTTTGGTGGGGCAAATCTTTTCCTTGGCAAACCCTCGCGGAGGGCTTCCGCTTGTTTGCGTCTTTGTTCCAGCCTTGTCTGGACACGTTCCAGGGCTTCCCCAAAGAGTCCCGTCGACTCAATCGGGTGCTGGAGGTTGGTGGACCTCTGGTTCTCCGGGAGGTCCGACAGTGTTAGCCAAAGATGGCGCTGGGCGACAACTATTTCTTCCATAGCTTTGCCCTGGGAAATAGCTATTGTCCCCATCATGCGGAGCACGAGGTCAGAGGCACGGCGGGCCTCCTCCATGGCCTCAGTTGCGGCCTGTTCGTCTTTTGTTACCTGGATATCCTGAAGTTTTTCTGCCAGGTACGCCTGCACCATGGTCGATGCATTCATTGCGCGAGCCGCGAGGCCTTGGGCCTTGTAGCACTTCTCGAGTTGTTTTTCCGAAGCGCGGCAGGCCCTGCTGGGTAGCGCTGGTTTCATTCCCATGGCTGTGGGGGCCAGGTGAGCCACCAGAGACTCCTCTATCAGGGGTGCGCTGGCAAGGCCCAGAGCCTCCATTCCCGCGACATCCAAGAGTGGGGACAATGGCAGCATGATGGGAGCTCTGGGTTCCGCCCAGGAGCGTTTGAGTTCCATGAGAAAGTCCGGAAAAATTGGCATTTTTTGCGACGTTGTCGGTTGCTTCGCGTAGAAGTAGCTTCCCGCCAGCCTCGTAGCCTGTTGGCGAGGCGTGGGGTCTGGCCACGTGACATGCAGGGCATCAGCGGCCCTATGGCACAGGTCGAACAGGGCAGGTACCGACAAGGTCACACTAAAACCTTAGATGCAGCCTCTCAGTTGATCATCGAACCAGTGACCACTCCTCTACCATCTGGATTAGCAGTTATCCCAACACTTGTCACAAGGACCAGCCATGTTCTTCCGCTCCAGGTGGTTAACTTCTCCGCCGAGGAAGTGTGGTTAGGCCCCCGAACACGGCTAGGCATGATCTCAAAGGTTGATCCTGCGGAGAGTGAGCAGACATGCCAAGTAAAGTTTCAACGCATCTCTGCCGGTGTTGAACAGGTTTCAGTTGACCCTAACATGGTGCAAACTGACAGTAAGGTGCAAGCCATTTTGGAAAGACTTGACATGGGGGGCGCAGAGGAAGAGCGTGTCGCTCTCTGCTCATTGCTGTCCAGCTACATTGATGTTTTTGCAGATGATGAGGAGAATCTGGGTCACACGGATAAGGTGAAACATGAGATCAAGCTGGCGGATGACGTACCTGTCACACAGCCATATCGTCGTATACCTCCTAACCAATACCAGGAAGTACAAGAGCATATCTCTAAACTGTTGAAAAAAGGAATCATACAGGAGAGTGAAAGCGCTTACGCCTCACCAGTTGTGGTAGTCCGCAAAGGTGACGGCAGTATACGCTTATGTGTAGACTACAGGAAGCTAAATCTAAAAACTAAGAAAGACGCATTTCCATTGCCTCGTATTGATGAGAGTTTTGATGCGCTAAAAGGTGCTAAATACTTTTCCACAGTTGACCTTGCCAGTGGGTATCACCAAGTAGCCATGGATGATCGAGACAGACATAAGACGGCTTTCACCACGCCTTTTGGGCTGTTTGAGTATGTACGCATGCCCATGGGGGTGTGTAACGGGCCTGCAACATTTCAAAGATTGATGCAAGCAACTATGAGTGACCTGATATTCGACATCATGTTAGTCTATCTGGATGACATTTTAGTATACTCCCCAAGCTTTGAGTCTCATTTGGAACGGCTGGATCTAGTTTTTAAACGTTTGAGAGACACTGGATTAAAAGTGAAGTGGGAAAAATGTCACTTTTTGCAGAAGGAAGTAAAATTCCTTGGACACCAAATTTCTGCAGAGGGTATCGCAACTGATCCCTCCAAGGTGGCAGCAGTCAAGGAATGGCCGGTGCCTGGCACCGTTAAGGAACTCCAATCATTTCTAGGCCTATGTAGTTACTACAGAAGGTATGTTGAGGGCTTTTCAAAGATCGCAGCCCCACTACATGACCTAGTGAATCAGTGTCGAGGAGCTGCTACTACAGCCAAAGCTAGTCAAAAACTAAGTGCATTATGGGACACCAACAGTCAAATTGCATTTGACACATTGAGCACCGTGGGCAGCACGGTGGCACAACTGGTAGAGCTGCTGCCTCTCAGCGAGAAGGTTGCCGGTTCAAATCCCGGTCCGGGGGCCTTTCTGGGTGGAGTTTGCATGTTCTCCCCGTGCATGCGTGGGTTTCCTCCGGGTACTCCGGTTTCCTCCCACAGACCAAAAAACATGCATGTTAGGCTGATTGGTGACTCTAAATTGACCCTAGGTGTGAGTGAGAGAGTGGATGGTTGTTTGGTGTGAGTGAGACAGGTCCCTCTTGTAAATGAGTCCCCGTGACTCAACGAGGCTAGCCTGTATAAATAAAGGTTGAATGAATGAATGAATTGAAAGAAAAGCTTGTGACTGCTCCGATTTTGGGTTATGCAGACTTCACTTGTCCTTTCATTTTGGAAACTGATGCTAGTGGTCAGGGTTTAGGAGCTGTCTTGTGTCAGCAGCAAGGTGACAAGAAACGGGTCATTGCATATGCAAGTAGACGGCTGAGAAATGCAGAGCGAAATGATAAAAACTATAGCAGCATGAAACTCGAGCTGCTTGCACTTAAATGGGCAATAGTAGAGAAGTTTCGGGGGTACTTACTGGGCTCTAAATTCTCTGTGGTATCAGACAACAATCCCTTATGTCATCTAAAAAGTGCAAAACTTGGGGCTATTGAACAGAGATGGGTAGCACAGTTAGCTGCCTTCGACTTTGATGTGCAGTACCGGCCAGGTCGGTGTAACGCCGCCGCTGATGCACTGTCACGACACCCGTTAGCAGGGGAGCCAGAACCAACTGATGATGAGGAGTTTGATGATTGCATTGCAATTTGCAATTTGATTTGTAGAGGCACTGCCCTTGAGCCCGAGCTGGTTACAGCTGGGGTCCAATGTTGTCAGGTAAACCAGATTAGGGCTGCAGAAACTGATAAATCCAATTCACATGCTAAAGAGGCTACACCAACTCTTCCCGGTTACTCCAAGGAAGAGCTGCGGACATTTCAGTGTCAAGATCCAGTGATAAATGTTCTAAAACAGTTTGTGGATCGGGGTAGCCCGCCAAGTTCACAAGAAAGGAAGAATCTTCCTGGTGCTGCCAAATCATTGTGGAAACAATGGAAACACATTCAGATACGTGATGGGTTGGTGTACAGAGTGGTGAAGGATGATCGTGTTGGAGAGTGCTTTCAGTTGTTTGTTCCAGGTTGTTTACAAGCAGCTGTGCTGAAGAGTGTCCATGACTCTATGGGACATCAGGGAATAGAGAGGACATTACAGTTGTTGAGACAGAGAGCATTCTGGGTAGGGATGCATAACGATGTTGAGCGATGGGTTAAGAACTGTGAGCGTTGTATTCTCACAAAGATGCCTCACCCAAAGATTCACCCTCCAATGAAATCCTTTTTGGCAACACGACCTTTAGAAGTGGTGGCAGTAGATTTCACACTCCTTGAACCAGCTTCCGATGGCCGTGAGAACGTTCTAGTCATTACCGATGTGTTTACAAAGTTCACCCAGGCGTTCCCTACACGTGACCAAAAAGCAGAGACCACAGCCAAAGTCCTCTTAAAGGAGTGGTTCATGAAGTACGGTGTACCTGAGCGTCTTCACTCAGATCAGGGCCGTAACTTTGAATCGGAGGTTATTGCTGAACTTTGTAGAATGTATGGTGTGAAAAAAACACGTACAACACCCCATCACCCGACAGGAAATGCCCAGTGTGAGCGTTTTAACCGCACTCTGCATGAACTGTTGCGCACCCTTCCACCTGACAAAAAGAGGCGTTGGCCTGAACATTTACCTGAGCTGGTTTATGCGTACAATGTTACTCCACATGCGACTACCGGATATTCCCCTTACTTCTTGCTCTATGGAGTAGAACCACATCTTCCTGTCGATGCATTGCTTGCGCATGAAAGTTCTCCTGATAAAAATCTTGATTGGCTTGCTGTGCACCAGCAAAGACTCAAAGAGGCACATGAAAGAGCAAAAGAGTATGCAGAGCAGAAAGCTGCGAAACGCGTTGCTCGGCATAGTCACAAAGTGTACTGTCCTTCGATTGAGGTTGGAGAGTATGTTTACCTGAGACACAGACCAGCTGGTCGTAACAAAATTCAGGATGCATGGAGTCCAGTTGTTTACCAACTCGTAGACGTAGTAGGCACAACTTGCATAGTACGACCTGCAGAGGGAGGGCCTACAAAAACGGTTAACAGGGCTGACATCAGGTCATGTGTCCATGTGCCAGACACAAACCAGGGACACAGTGAGAACACTGTAGCCAAACAGACAAATACTACTGAATCACACACTGCCTCATCTGATGAGTATGATGGGGGTATAGTCATTGAAGAGGTTTCTTTTGACTTAAATCCTGGTTCAGGTGTAGAAAATTGTCCTAGTGGTGAAAGTGTTCAGAAGCGAGCAGAGACTCCGTTGACTTCCGAATGTGAACTTCCTGTGATTGAACAGAGGGAGACTGAGCATGTTGACAATGAAGCATGCGATATTGACCAACTGGGTGAGATTCCAGTGTCTCCTCCTGGCGTTAGACAAGCTCACACACCTGCTCCCCGCAGGAGTAGAAGAGTGAATGTAGGGAAACACCCAAACCCACATCACCAACCTAGGTCAGTGTTGGGGCCAGAAATGAACTCATAAATGGCTTCACAGATTATTGCAAGCTTAGGTTCTGTGTTTTTTTTTAGAGAAGCTTTAAAAGAGGTAAAAAGCAGTTGCTTTGTCACCGAGGACGATGACATTTAAGCAGGGGAGAATGTAACCAGGTGAAAAATGGGTACATGTCAAATGTATTTTAAAAACCATGTTTTGCTTTAATTTCACCTATGGTTGTAATTCTTGTTTTTTGTCAGCATGTGGTGCTGTTGGTACAGAGAGGTCTAAAAGGACCGGAAATAGAGAAAAAACCCTTTGTTTATGTACGATGGCACGGACTGGTAAGAAAACGGAAGAGAAGGACATTTTATCTAGGACTTGGTGGAGAAGACCACTCTGGCCACGTGAGAGGAGAATCCTAGTGTCCGGTAATTGTTGGAACTGAATTATCTTCCGTGAATGAAGCTATAGAGACGATGCTAATGTTTTATTTCTGTTTGTTCTCTCGTAGAGGGCCGCTGCCGTTTGTTATGCAGTAGCTTTCACGCTGTTAGATTTCAGCTGTTACGTGCAGCTGCATGCTACTCTGTTGGGTGCTAACCGTGTTGTCGGTCCGCCATTTTATTTGAAGCTAAGGCTTGCTGCCGTTCGAAACACGGACTTTTTCTTGTTTTTTTTATACATAACTCAGAGGGAATAGTTTATTTTTGAGAATAAAGAACCCCTTCTATTTGAAGCTTCGTGTGCTGCATTTATCCCAGTTTCATAAGTAAAAGTACAAATAAACAGACAAAAATGTACTCTCTAGTAAAAGTAGAAGTACCATATTAATATTTTTACTTAAGTAAAAGTAAATAAGTATATGCTTTTAAAAATACTTAAAAGTATTAAAGTAAAAGTACTTGCTGAATGTATTAACTAATGCAATGGTCTACAATACCATTAAGTGTGCGTACTGTATGCATATTTTCTGTAATACATTAATAGTGTTGAGCCATTTTAATGAACAATGCTGCAGATAATGCATGTTTTTATTGTGTTTACTCTGTGACACAGTTCACACTTGGACTTTTGATTCTGTGTGTCAGAATTTCAGTGATGAGTTAAATACCATTAAGCAAAATAAGAAAGAGGAATGATTATACCTTTGAAAGTTTTTATTTAACACAAAATAAAACCAATGTGTCATTTTAACTGCAGTAAACACATTTAAGTAAAAGTTGTCTGTTTGAAAAAAGGAGCATTAGACACAACTAACAAAGGAATAGATCACTTCAACTCGTTTGTCATCAACTCTAGTTAAAATATTGTCTAGTCAATCTTGTAATGGATCAACAATGAACAATACTTTAACTTCCTGACAACATTTTCAAAACTTGGACCTGAGTGTCGAGACATTTGGAGAAATCTCTTGTCTCCTAACATCCCATGAACTGACACATTTTAATATTGCAGCAAGAATTTCTTGTTCAAGTTCAGAAGAAGTTGGTTTTCAAAGTTTTTGAGTCCATGTCTAGCTCTTTAGGGAGAGAGAATCTGTCCTGCTGTACTGAACAGTCTTTCAATAGTCTTTCAATAATATTTCAATAATATTTCAATAAAGCCATGGGTGTTGTGTATCTTCTGGATGAATCTTTGTGGTGGAATCCATTTTGTGTGTGTTAGTGGTGCTGTGGGTGCTCCCAGCTAAATGACTTATACACAAGAATATACATCATTGGTCCAGCTCTTCTTGAAGGCAGGTCTAATGTTACCTGTCCACTTTGCAGTGATTCAGTGGACCAACTCCCCTCTCAACATCAGTTACTTTCAAACTAACGACAAATCAAAAAGTTGCAACGTGAATGTAACTTGTAACTCAACACATTATAGAAATGTAGTGTAGTAGAAAGTACAGATACTTCATGCAAAATGTAGTGCAGTAAAAGTAAAAGTACCCACATTTAATTCTACTTAAGTAAAGTACAGATACATGAAAAATATACTTAAGTACAGTAACAAAGTATTTGTACTTAGTTACATCCCACCACTGGGTGGCGGCACGCTCCCGGTGCTTCCCGACTCTGTCGGCGGTTGGGCGGGCGCTCTTGGCCGTGTCGTCCATGTGGGATTTTGCGTCCTCTTGGGCGGCGGGCTGACTGCGGTTCGTAGGGGTCTTGGCGGCCCTAGTGGATGTGGGCTGTTGGTGCTGCTGCTGGCAGCCCTCGTGGTCCTGTCCCTCTCAGGTCTGGAGCTCAATGGGCCTGGCGGTCGGAGAGGTGTTTTGGCCTCGCTCCTTGGGTGGACCATGGCGAGCTTGGGCGGGGTATGTTGGGTCAGCGGGGGAGCTGACACACTGCGGGAGCATTTGTTCCTGCAGTTATTTTTCTCCCCATCCCTCACCGCGCACCTCCGCCATCTTCATTTCAAAGTTAATACATGTAGGGATTTTGAGGCTTGGGTGTACTGCAACATTTTTACATCTCTGTTGTTCAGAACCACCTGGGACTCAATTTTATTATACATTACATCTTAGACATTCACTCAAACACATCCTCATTATATTCACATATAGGAACTTGGGGTAGGCACTATAGTTATAGGTGGTGGGATGATAATACTCTCGCCTCCTGTGCCTACTCACAATGATGCATTAAGACAGTAAGGGCCTGGGTTAGAGTTGGGGTGGAGGGGAAACTGGCATGCAACCTTTGCTCAATCTCTTTCCTGTTTTTTTTTTTAAATTGCACTTTACAACAACACACATCAACAAAACATCTGGGGGCAGGGCTGTGTGGTCGGGGTCTAAATTTATTTTATTTTTTATTTTTTTGCACCCCCTGGTTCCCTAGCGGCAATTCTGGGGGTGGGGTCTGGTAAAGTGGCAGGCCGTCGGGTGTTGTCCTGGACTAAGGGGAGGTTCGGGGCCTGGGGGGGAATATGAATTCTTTCCTCTTCATAGATCTAATAATAATAATAATAATAATAATAATTAATTCAATTTATAACGCACTTTTCATTACTGAAAATCTCAAAGTGCTACACATATATTGAATGCTACACACATTCATAAACTGGTGGCGGCAGACTACCATGCAAGGTGCTTTCCAGTCCTACCGGGAGCAACTCAGGGTTAAGTGTCTTGCCCAAGGACACAACGACACATGGTGCGGGTCCCGGGAGTTGAACCGCCAACTTTCCGATCGGGAGACGACTGCCATTACCACTACACCACGGCCGCCCCAGATCTGACATTTTAATACATGTAACACTTTTTTTCTTCATTCAAAGTTAGTCTCAATGAACCACGAGGATTCATTTACAAGAGAGTCCTGTTTTAAACAAAGAACACAGATGAGGTACAGACAATAATAGACAGTCATTTTAAAAAATGAAATAGTAAGTTAAACTAAAGTGGAACACAAGAAGTCAAATCACATATTTTTTATTTCTCATAGTCTTCCTCTTAAACAAAGTTAAGTCAGGACCTCTGGAAAAATTCTCATTTGTTTCACAATTATTCAATGAAAACAAAAACTAACAGTTAAGTAAAATAAAATTGTAATCAAAACTTTTGGAATTGTACCTGTACGGATTTCTTTTTTTTTTTAACCAAAAACTTTTGTTTAAAAACTTTTTTAAATTAAGTAACAAATTTTTCTCTCGTGAACTTAAAAGGTTATTTGCAAAACATAAACTTTTATTTGCACACATCAGAAATCTTTTGTTGTGATTTTAGGCTCTGTCCACGACGTCATGTGAGAATCATGTGATAATTGGGAAAAAAGAAAGGCAAGAGACCGAAAAAGAGACATTGGCCTCCACTCAACACAGGGAAGATGAGACAATGAGGAAAAAAGAGAAGAGAAACTGACAAGAAAAAATGAAGAGGAAAGATTGAAGAAAATGTATATAGGTACTTACAAAATAAACTAAGACACAAATAAAGATATAGGTATAAATTTTGGTGGTCAGTTAGTCTCAGTAGGCTTTTCTCATGGTGACATGCATTAACAATTCAATTTTTGCTTTTGTTTTTTCTGCAGTTCCACATTAGTTTGATGCACCTCTGCTTTTCTGAACGGACCATCTTCATCTCCACTGCAAGTGTAGCAAACCAGGTAGCTCTTTCTTTTATAGATTACAGTACACTAAAAAGTTGCATTGTGCCCTTGTTCATATGTTTAATAGTGTAATTCTGTAAAGACAAAATATGTCTGGTGGTGTAGCTCTTAATTACATATCTTGCGAAATCGCAGGTTTGAATATTGCAATACTTTCCTATAACAAAGTAGATCCGCAGAAAGAAATTACTGATAAAACATTTTACATATGGATAGTTGTATGTTCTATGTAGAGATTTTCCTTAGCTTTGATTGTACGGTATGTCTCACAATTTTGTAATTTATCATTGTTTATTAAACTCTGAAAGCTATGTGACTTTGTTAATATTCTGTCCTAAAATGTGGTTAGATGTGCCCCCATTTTTGTTTGAGCACCTGCCCCTTTAGTGGTCTCTGCACAGCCCTGTTGTTACAGGATATCAACAACCATGCCTGAGGAGGAGTGGATTAAATTTATCAAGTAGAGTCCTCTTAAAAACAGCGTCAAAGACTGCTTGTACCATCATCCTTTGTATTTTACTTTTTCCCTACAGAGTAAATTGACTAAATGTCAAATGCTGATTTCATCAGTCTAGGCAGGTGGAATTCCAGGTTTTCCCTCAAGTGGAAAACATTTGTTTTAAAGCCTCCAACTACAGAGTGGGAAAAAAATCAAGTCAACATTGCTCTGATTTCTCTGTAAAAGATTCAAAAGCTGCTCAGACATTCAGATATGGCTCAGTTTTGAATCACAGAAATAATGCTGATATGATTAAAAAACAGAGCAAGGATCTCATCAAAAATGTAACAAGTTGTAGACGTACAACCAGTGAATACTTTCTGAAAGTTTCATTAAAAATGGTCCCGTGGTTCATGAGATATTTTGCCAACAGACAGCATATAGTTTGAAATATATGAAGGGCATGATGTAAACCAGCAAACTAGAGATCAGTTCATTCACAGAGATGGAGGGAAACGAAACACAGCTTGAGTTTCACCAGAGGGGGGTAAAGAACTTTTCAGAGGAGATAAAAATATTTTTATGGAAAGTTACATTTTAATTTACTCTCAACAGAGAGATAATCTCAGAGCAATCATGTTTACGTGACTGTTAAGTTTCAGGGAAGGGTCCATTGTCACCCCCAGATTGGTGACCCTTTGTTTCTCTAGCGGGGCTAGGGAGAGAAGGTCAATGTCGTGGTTTGTGAGTGAGCCATTGGGATGGAACGACGACTTCAGACTTCTTCTCATTGAAACTTAAGAAGTTTGAGGCCATCCAATCATGGATGTCAGCCAGGCAGTCACGAACGGGTTGAATAGAGCGTGAGCCTCTGTGCCTCAGGGGAAAGTAAATTTGACAATCATCGGCGTAGAAATGAAAATGAAAGGCTATTTTGTGTTTTCAGAAAATAGCACCTAGATTTTTCTACCTGGATTATTGAGCATGCATCAGGGTGTTTTGTTCAAGCTTAAAGAAGACACGACGCTGGAAGAACTCAGAAGGATCTTCAAGGTAATGAAGTTTATTGACGTACATTTCAGTTACATTACTCGTGCGGCATTATTAGTAATGTGTTGTTTACATAACATGCTCATTGAAACGTTAAATGAAGCCCCCGATTTTGCAAACTATAAATATATTTGTCCACAGAGAACTAGTGTGTGTTAGTTAGCAAGTGTACCAGCGATTAGCTGTTTAAGTTGACGTAGCACAAATGCTAAAACAAGTTTCTTCAGTTTTAATAGAGAGACAGCAAGCTCAGTTTTAATATTTACACTGGGCAGCTGTTTAATCTGTGCTCATCTTTAATCTGCAGTCACCACAAATCTTAATATATCGGTTGCATGCTTTAAATCAACGAGGCTAGCCTGTATAAATAAAGGTTGAATGAATGAATGAAAAATGGACAGTAGTATTTAACCATAGATAACCTTAATTTGTT
Organism: Garcialebias charrua; assembly: GCA_038048925.1. Classification (NCBI taxonomy): domain Eukaryota; kingdom Metazoa; phylum Chordata; class Actinopteri; order Cyprinodontiformes; family Rivulidae; genus Garcialebias; species Garcialebias charrua. The sequence continues at coordinate 23,904 of JBBPBX010042541.1, forward strand.
CGGACTCTAAGTGATTTAATGTTTAGTTTCCCTGTAGGTGTCGCAATGAATTAATGAATGACATTACTGTCAGCGTACAGTAAAATGTACAATGAAATTAGAAGTACCTATTATGCATTAAGTAATAAAAGCAAACCATCACACACTACATATGTACACAGTACTTTATAAAAAAAATATACTAGTGAAGCTAGAACAGTGGCAGTTCCATCATGTGTTCTTAACTGTGAATGTACATCATGTAAATACTGTTGTAAACTGATGCATGCTCAATAATCCAGGTAGATTAGATTCAAGTAGAAATGGATCAGTCTGTGACACTGCTCAGGTGTTGTGAGAGCCCAGGTTGCTCTGATAGTGGCCTTCAGCTTCTCTGAATTGTTCACATCTTCCTCTTCATCCTACAACAATTCTTGTAAAGTGTTCTCATATATACAATTGTCAAACACTGCTGTAAAAATATAACTTTATTTCATCCAATTTTCAGGTGGCGTGCAGGTGCCCATGCTTTCATCATGCTGCTCCCATGTTGGCTGCTGGACCTGCATGGCAGAATGAAAGAACTAACAGAGTCAAGTTCAAGTTCACTTTATTAGGTCCCCAAGGGGCAATTCATCTACAACTGGTAGAGGTGGTGAGACAGCCAGCACATTCATACAGCTATAAAACAGAATAAAAAGTACCATCAAAACAGAATGGTGTGTTGCCCAAATTGTCAAGCTGATGGTATTAATGATAAGATTGTATTAACGTTCTTTGGTCTTGCTGAGGTATTTTATGCACTTGAAAAAAACTCTGCAATTAACTTTGTAGACTTGATAATTGTCATGTACTTTTTTTTCACCTGTTCTTCCATTACATTTAAACAATATTGTATTTGTGTGATGCTATGTACACATTTTTGTTTTTCTTGTCTATTTTTGTCTTCTATATCCATTTGGTACATGTGAATATTTGAAGTCAGCAATTCTGAAATAGTTACATTCAATATTTTTTGTTTTTTAAATAGCTATTAAAATCTGTACCTGCATCCTTCTACCTTTATTAATAAATGCTTCAGAACGAATAACCCAACTGGTTAGCTAAAAAAATTACAAACAAAAGTGACTTTACATTATTTTATCAACTGAAGTTATTGAAGTTCCATGATTTGGTAGACTATAATATTTTATCAGTTATGTATAGGGCTCAAAATAATGCATTACCTTTAAATATCCAAATGCATTTTGTTAAAAGACAAAGTTGTTATAATCTTAAGGGGACAGAGTTGTTTGTAAAACCACAATTCAGAACCCAGCCAGCATGCATAGTTGGGCCCCACATGGGGTTATTGTGGGCTACTTGGGTAACGAGTGGGCATGGGATTTATCTGGGCTGACTACATGAGACCCATATGGTTATCCCATAAAGGAACCCATTTTGTTGGCCCTGTTGGGCTAAATATATGGGTCCTATACAGCATTAATGTGGGCTAACTGGCAATAGGACAGAAATGTGATATTTTACATGGGACCCATGTGGTTTTAGTATAATGGGCCCAGCATGGGAAGCCCATGTGGGCAGACTGCATTTACCCCAAGTGGTATAAGAGTGGGCTGACCTTACATGGGTTGAACCTGGGCATGAATATAAAGGTCCCAGTTCGTTTTTATGTGGGTTAACTGCGAATGGGACAGAAATGGGCATTATTATATGGGACCCATGTGGTTTTAATATAATGGGCCCAGCATGGGAAGCCCTTATGGGCCAACTGTATTTACCCCAAGTGAGCTAAATGTGGGATGACCTTACATGGCTTCAACCTGGGCATGTATATATAGGTCCCAGTTCATTTGTATGTGGGCTAACTGGGAATGGGACAGAAATGGGCAATACTATATGGGACCCATGTGGTTTCGGTATAATGGGCCCAGCATGGGAAGCACATGTGGGCTAACTGTATTTACCCCAATTGGGATAAGTGTGGGCTGACCTTACATGGGTTGAACCTGGGCATAGATATATAGGCCCCAGTTCAATTTTATTTGGGCTAACTGGGAATGGGACAGATATGTGAATCAGTATATGGGACCCATGTGATTTTAGTATAATGTGCCCAGCATGGGAAGCCCATGTGGGCTAACTGTATTTATCCCAAGTGGTATAAATGTGGGATCACCTTACATGGGTTCAACCTGGGCATGGATATATAGGGCCTAGTGCATTTTTATGTGGGCTAACTGGCAATGGGACAGAAATGGGCGATTTATATGGGACCCATGTGGTTTTAGTATAATGGGCCCTGCATGGGAAGCCCATGTGGGCAGACTGTATTTACCCCAAGTGGTATAAGAGTGGGCTGACCTTACATGGGTTGAACTTGGGCATGAATGTATAAGTTCCAGTTCGTGTTTATGTGGGATAACTGCGAATGGGACAGAAATGGACATTATTATATGGGACCCATGTGATTTTAGTATAATGGCCCCAGCATGGGAAGCCCTTATGGGCTAACTGTATTTACCTCAAGTGGGCTAAATGTGGGATGACCTTACATGGCTTCAACTTGGGCATGTATATATAGGCCCTAGTTCATTTTTATGTGGGCTAACTGGGAATGGGACAGAAATGGGCAATATTATATGGGACCCATGTGGTTTCGGTATAATGGGTCCAGCATGGGAAGCACATGTGGGCTAACTGTATTCACCCCAATTGGGATAAGTGTGGGCTGACCTTACATGGGTTGAACCTGGGCATAGATACTGTATATAGGTTGCAGTTGGTGTTTATGTGGGATAACTGCGAATGGGACAGAAATGGGCATTATTATATGGGACCCATGTGGTTTTAGTTTAATGGCCCCAGCGTGGGAAGCCCTTATGGGCTAACTGTATTTACCCCAAGTGTGCTAAACGTGGGATGACCTTACATTGCTTCAACCTGGGCATGTATATTTAGGTCCCAGTTCATTTTTATGTGGGCTAACTGGGAATGTGACAGAAAAGGGCAATATTATATGGTACCCATGTGGTTTTAGTATAATGGGCCCTGCATGGGAAGCCCATGTGGGCAGACTATATTTACCCCAAGTGATATAAGAGTGGGCTGACCTTACATGGGTTGAACCGGGGCATGAATGTATAGGTCCCAGTTCGTGTTTATGTGGGATAACTGCGAATGGGACAGAAATGGACATTATTATATGGGACCCATGTGGTTTTGGTATAATGGGTCCAGCATGGGAAGCACATGTGGGCTAACTGTATTTACCCCAATTGGGATAAGTGTAGGCTGACCTTACATGGGTTGAACCTGGGCATAAATATATAGGCCCCAGTTCAATTGTATGTGGGCTAACTGGGAATGGGACAGAAATGGGTATTATTATATGCGACCCATGTGGTTTCGGTATAATGGGCCCAGCATGGGAAGCCCTTATGGGCTAACTGTATTTACCCCAAGTGGGCTAAATGTGGGATGACCTTACATGGCTTCAACCTGGGCATGTATATATAGGCCCCAGCTCATTTTTATGTGGACTAACTGGGAATGGGACAGATATGTGTATCAGTATATAGGACCCATGTGATTTTAGTATAATGTGCCCAGCACAGCTGGGCACCGCTAATTAAAAAATTAGTTCCACAATTTCTAAAACGCTTATTAATTTTTTTAGGTCCACAATTTCAAAAGCACAAATGTCTTATGAAAATTAGGGGAAGCTAATCCAATCCGCTATTTATATATTTTCTATATTATATATATATATATATATATATTTATATATAGCCGGCAGCGTTATCAATATTTGCACTACACTGCCAAATGTAACAAAAATGATCCTAAAAGGATGAAATTACAAAAATCAAAGGATTTATTTAATACTTTACGTACATATATTCTATTCGGCCACGAAATTAACAAAAAATAGAATGATCTTTTAATCCCTAAAACCACGTTTAAATCTCAAATACACGGGTGTGTCGCCACGGCATTTATACATGAAAGTAACCCAAATACATAAAACTAACGACTCGCCGTCGAATGGTCGACACAAAACGCACAATAAAATCCTCCGGCCACGTTAATTTGGCTTGAAACAGCTGGGTTTTCTAAGGATTTCCATTAGTAACCCACAACCAACCGGCAGACACAGTTAGCGTCTATAGGTACTCAACAGATTTAATGAAAAGTAATTAAAATACATGACAATAACGACTCACCGTCGCGTGGTGTACACAGAACACAAAATAGAATCCTCCGGCCACGTTAATTTGGCTTGAAACAGCTGGGTTTTCTAAGGATTTCCATTAGTAACCCACAACCAACCGGCAGACACAGTTAGCGTCTATAGGTACTCAACAGATTTAATGAAAAGTAATAAAAATACATGAAAATAACGACTCACCGTCGCGTGGTGTACACAGAACACAAAATAGAATCCTCCAGCCGCGTTAATTTGGCTTGAAACAG
>JBBPBX010042543.1:0-14656 GCA_038048925.1 Garcialebias charrua
AGGCTGCACAGTTGAAGAGAGGAAAGCTCTGCAGAGAGTGGTGAAGGCTGCACAGAAGTCTGTTGGAGTCAGTCTCCCCACCATCACAGACATTTACACCTCTAGATGCAGGAAAAGAGCCACCTGTATCATGAAAGACCTCACTCATCCAGCACACTCACTCTTTGCCCCACTCCCCTCAGGACGGAGGTTGAGGAGCATCAAGTGTAGAACCACTAGACTGAGGAACAGCTTCTACCCTGAGGCTGTTAGACTCATGAATAAATAAAAATAAAATTAAAATAAACACTGCAAAATATCACATCATGGTGATGCTGATATGTTTTCTTGTTGCTGTGTTCATCTGTGTTCATCTGTGACCATCTGCTCATACAAACTCATGTTCGTGCTGCTGTTTATTCCCACTATATTAGGCTTAGTGTATTACTAGTTGATGTTTTTCTTAGTTAGTTCTCGATGTTATTACTGTTTTTCTCTTTCATTTGTTGTTGGATGTAACTGGGACCTCGTGTACATAATCTCGTTTTCATCTCATGTACCACATGCGGTGCAAATGACAATAAAGACTCTCTGACTCTGACTCTCTGACTCTGATATATATAATCTAGGTGTGTGTGTGTGTTCATAAATGAACCCTAATGTTTGTATACTGTACTCTTACTTTCAGATGGGCTTGACGAGAGTGTGGAGCTGCTCAACACCACACAGTCACATGCAGCATGACTGTTGGAATGTGGATTGACATAATGTCAGAACAAACCAACGACCTTATTCTATGGTTGCCCCGTGAAACAATTAAAGCAACATGTTTTGCAGAAAGCTAAAAACTTGGACTCCAGAAGTGAATCATACATGCAAATAACACTGTGAAATATTTATTGGCTGTTTCTCCCTCTGGAATAATCATGTTTATTTCAGATGCTTATGGTGGTAAATGCAGTGACAGGTATATAACACAGAACTCTGGGTTTCTGGACTATCTGCGTGCTGGAGATCAGGTGATGGGTGATCGTGGTTTCACAGTGAGGGACCTGCTGCAAGAGCTATGGTGTCAATTTAATCATTCCAGCATTCACACGCAAAGGATGCCAGCTTATTTCAAGTGAGAAGTGAGAAGACATTAAATGTAAACATTTTTCTCAAACATGTACAGTACTGGTGTACTTGCTGTAAACGTAACACAACTCTTAACATGTTTTTTTAAAGGATGCAATGTTAACTATATTACATTAGAAAAGTATTTGCTAAAATGATTCATTTGTTATGTACAATAGTTGACTGTTAACCTTCTTACAAGGTTAGTTTTTTGTGTGCACTATATCAGTTAATTTTGGATTAAACTACTGTTTCTATCTAAATGTCACTTTTGTCATTATCAAGTTTTTAAAGATCGTTTCCTGTCTATTTCATTATTTGTTTTCATTTACTGTATTTTATTAAAAGTTCTCAAGGTGCTTCATTTGTGAATCAGTAAAGTCTTTGTCAAAAGAAATGTCAAGCTCCAGGTGCTCAGTTGGTGTCCAGATAAACATCTTGCAGCTCAAAAGTCCAAAACACATCATTGTTAGCTGGACCTGGAGATGTGGATTTTTAAGGCTTAGACTGGGCTTTATGTTTGCCTTAAAGCTGGGGTATGTAACATTGTAATGTAGTCTGTAACTTTTCAAACAATATATTTTTAACATATTTCTTCACTCTGTCACTATCTACTGACAGACTGATGTTAGACAAAGTAATCTCTGAAAAAAACTATAGTCCCCTTGCTTCTCTATCAGCATTTATAAAAACACTGAAAACACAGAGTGACCCGGACACTGACCAGCCAATAAAAACAGAGTTGTTTGTCACGCCCCAACCCACGCCCCCGCCTGTCACAGCCTCAGCGCCGCGGCTCGTTCTCATTCAAAGGATTGCAAAGCGATGCAGGACTGTTTTTTATGTGACACAAATGTATTAAATATCCCTTCTTCATCCCAGAGCTGGACTTTTATTTAGTTTTTTTGCCAAAAGTCAAGTGATCGCTTCATCCTCCACTCACAGGAATGAGGAAATGGATTTGTCACGACTCACGAGCGAATTAAATCATGTCCAAATTGGCTGGTGATGCTCTGCTGATTACAGGGTCTTTTTGTGTTGTTGGACGAGTGATTCATGGTTTTATTATATTTTTTAAACAGTTATATTATCATATAAACACAGAACTTCGCAGCGCAGAGACAGGACATGGAGTGGGGGCGGAGCATTCCAGACATTCCAAACCTGCGCTGACAGAAAGAGGAAATCACGAGCGAATTAAATCATGTCCAACGTTGCTTCGTGAACCTCTGCTGATTTCTGCTGGTTTTTGTGTTGTTGGACAAGTGCTCCATGGTTTTATAATATTTTTAAAAGGTTTTATTAACATATAATCACAGAACTTTGCAGCGCAGACAGGACATGTAGTGGAGGCGGAGCATTCCAAACCTGCACTGACAGAAAGAGGAAGTCACGAGCGAATTGAATCATGTCCAACGTTGCTTCGTGAAGCTCTGATGATTTCTGCTGGGTTTTGTGTTGTTGGACAAGTGCTCTATGGTTTTATTATATTTTTAAAAGGTTTTTATAACATATAATCACAGAATATTGAAGCGCTCCGAGCAGACACACAGCAGGGGGCGGAGCAGAACTAAAATTCAGCAGAAGCACGGACTGTGGCTCCCCCTCTGAGCCATATATAGCTCTGAGGGGAGGGAGCAGAATGCTTTTCTGCGCTGAAAATATCCCAGAGTGTTCAAGAAATCGCATACCCCAGCTTTAAGGCAGGGGTGTCAGAGTCAAATACACCAAGGGCCAAAAAAAAAATTTGCTACAAGCCAAGGGCCGGACTGGTTCAATGTTCATATTGAAATGATTTCACATAGCCTATTGAACCAAGACCTAACAGACTGTCTATTATTTAAGGATTAAATTAATAAAACAATATTTTCTTATGGATCTGTCAGTAATTTCAAGTGAAAACATTTTTTAACAGGCAAACAGCAAAAAATTAAATTGTTTAAAAAAAAAATATATATATATATATGTTTCTTAATATCAAGATAAATGCATAAATAAAAGTGCATGCATTATAAACTGAAAATGCATTATTGTGCAGCTCTATGATCCTTCTGATCACCACTTTCAAATAGGAAAATAAGAAAATAAATCAAATCAGTTGTATTCTTTCTCATGGCTCTGTCCCCGAGTCCATTCAACTGAAAAGTAAATATAAATAAATAAAATAAAATACATAAATCTATGGCACACAGCCAAAACAATACTTCCTTCAAAGAAAAATCATGTCTTGTAGAAACAAATGTAAAAATTTAACTGAATTAAAAACTGAAAATTTGTTACAGCTCTGTGATGCTCACTTATCTGAGGCTGATACTTGGAGGTGCCTCATCTTTTGTACAAGTTCATCAATGTTTGGGGTTAGGCTCTGAGCTGAGGAAATCCTCAGGATTGATTACCTCCGTGAACATGTAGTCTGCCTCCCACCTGGCTTGAAACCCCTGTTCTCTGTGTCCACCTTACGTTTAGCCATTTTTGAGGAGGGGTGCAAATGTAGCTGAAAGTTGATCTCTGCTCTGACTGCTGATGAATAATGAAGCCACTTGTGCAAGCTGAAGTGACTGCACGAGCTACCTGCCTAAATAAAGGTTGAATGATTAGGCATACAGCTGTCTTGTGACTTTTTATTAATATACTGTACTTTTTTATGATTGTTTACTGTTGGCTGCAAGTATGAAGCTGTGAAATCCTTCATTTTCTACAGCTGATAGCTGTTGGTCATTAATTATGATGAAGTTCAGCAACTTCTCTGTTGAGCTCCAAGCTTCAGCTGTGTGTTTTTATTGTTCAGTCTGGGAGTATTGTCGCTCCTACGAGATTATCAGGTCGGAGTAGACGCGGTTGAACAAGAAAAAAAACACAGCTGAAGACATGGAGCTCGAATGAGGGACAGGCTGAATGATCCGAGACCGGGACGCGCGGCTGGGTCCTGCTGCTGTTTCAGCGAGAGTGTCATCCCGCTGAACTAACTTGAGCGCGGTTTAAAGTGGCGCTATGACTCTGCAGACATTGCACGTTGCTGTCTTATGGTGTTTAGTGAAAATACATCCACACAGCGGACATGTTACGATGAACAGTTGGCTAACTGTTAGCTAAAATGCTACTCACCGAGTCTGCACGTTGGAGCTGCTGGCTGCAAACTATGGAATGGATTTCCTGAATTTGAGGCGGGTCTCATTACTCTGGGTTCATGAGACACGACTCCGTTCCGAAAATCCATTCCATAGTTTGATCGACTCCGTGCCGTGTACAAAACACCAGTGGGCGGCTGTGGCTTGCGGGCCGGATCTAATAGTTATTAAATATCATCTAGGGGGCCATAAATAATTGCCCGCGGGCCGCCACTTTTACATATGTACCTTAAGGTAAATAAGATTGTGTCCCACCTCTCTTAACATAACAGGACCAATCTTGTTGCTGTGAAGATACTGAAAAGCTTCAGAGCTTTTCAGATTGCTCATCGCTTCGCCATCTGAAGCAACTGTCAACAAAGTAGCTAAGTATGCTAGTAGCTAAATATGCTAGTGTACGTTATTTTCGGCCACTTCTTCAAGTCGTCCTCCCACCCCTCAATAGCTGTAGGTAGCGGTAAAACAATATCTCCACATTTGAGTTGTGATCGTTCATGTTCCCACATATTTTATGACCTAAAACCTCTGACGAAAACCGGTTAACGCGTTGCTAGCGTGTAAAAAAAGTGCCGGTTCTGACTTCCGGCGGAAGACATTCCCATAATTCGCGCAAGGCATCATGGGGGCTAGGAATAAGGTGGATAACTCCACTCTCACACAGTCTGCTCATAGAATTGATAAAGCCCTCTGGATAGAGGTCGAAATGTTTTCTGTAACAAATAAAGTCCAGTTGATCTTGTATTGAACCCCTTTTTTTGATTTTATCATGTTTTGGACGACTGAGAATCTTCATCAGCATATAGGATCAAGATCTTTTAACAGTTTCTGATTTTCTTGCTGCAACCCAAAGATAGTCTCTCCTGTGCAGGAGGTCAGCTAGTTCAGGAGTAAACCAGGGGCTGTCACTTCCCATTATCCTGAACTGGCGGAAAGGAGCATGTTTTTTCACAAAATAAATGAAACTATCATGGAAATGTAAAAAAGCTAAGTCTGGTCCTCTGGACATTAAAAAAACAAAACAAAGCAAAAAAACAACAACTGTAGAAACGTTTCGTCTTTCGTCCGAAAGACTTCCTCAGTCTGAGGAGCTGTTTTCAGCTCAGTCTTATAAATAGCACCCTCCCACAGTGGATCAACCAGTTGGCTGATGACAGCTGAAACCAGCTGCTCACATGATCAAGGAGGACCATCAGCCTGACGATGGATCGTTAACACCCTGATGGTTGTTTGCTATTCAGAGGGCTAATGCCTGGTCCCCACTGCACAACTCGAAACGCGCCTGCCGTCCCCTTTTGGCCGCTTGTCACGGTCCCACTAGCCACTGAAGACCGTCTGATGACGCGCACTAGGGGGTGGCAGAGGGAGGGGTCTCTAGCTCGTTTTCCGGGTTCAGTTGTTGTGTTAACTGCACCTCCGACGGTCTTTGATGAGATTAAAACGTTTTTTTAATGTTTGGGGTGATCTACACTGGAGAGAACAGCAGCCTGTCAGCAGCAACTGTAAAAATGTCACGTTTCTTACCGGAGTTTGGTTCCAATTCATGGAGGCTCGATCCGGTAAGTTTAAAAAGTCCAAAAAAAGTCCCGTTGTGGTTGTGTAATCAGATAGCAGAGGCTCTCCCGACTGTTTGCTGGACGCGTCGAGCCACCAGAGATCGAATTTTCTGGCGTTGGCAGTTCGACGCCTAGGTTGATTTGGACGCGCGCGTGCGTGGAAAAGGAACTGCAGGCTGCCGCCGCGCCGCTTCGATCACTCGAATCGCGCCGCTTCCCGGTTCGCCGTGACTCCACGCGTCTCCTCATAGACTTTGAATGTAAACCGGCCGCTTCAGCCGCCCGACACCGGGGCAGTGGGTATCAGGCATGAGTGATACTAGCAATAACAGCATTGTAAGTGGGGGACAGTTGAACCCGGAGGCCTCCACCTCTGTTTAATGATGGACGGTTTCTTTTCACAAAGATGGCCTCCTTTACTCCTCTCTCAAACCATCGTTCCTCTCTATCAAGGATGTGAACATCTTCATCCCTGAAAGAGTGACCGCTGGCCTGGAGATGAGTGTAGACTGCAGAGTCCTGACCTGATGATGTTGATCTTCTGTGCTGGGCCATCCTTTTGGCCAGTGGCTGTTTAGTTTCCCCAATATAAGACTGATCACAGCCCTCCTGACACTGAACAGCATACACAATATTACTCTGTTTGTGCCGGGGGACTGGATCTTTGGGATGAACCAGTCTTTGCCGTAATGTATTTTGGGGTTTAAAAGCCACTGGGACGTTGTGTTTAGAAAATAAACGTCTCAATGTCTCTGAAACTCCCGCAACATACGGAATGACCACTGGTCTGGGTCTGGGTTCCTTCTTTTCACCTGATGGCTGGCTAGAGTCCTGTTTGGGTTTCTTCTCTGCTTTCAGGAAGGCCCAGTTAGGATATCCACATTTCTCTAGAGCCTGTTTTGTGTGTGATTTCTCCTTCTGTCTGGCTCCTAAGTTAGTGGGGACGCTGTCTGCTCTGTGATACAGAGTCCTGATGACTCCTAACTTGTGCTCCAGAGGGTGATGGGAGTCAAACTGTAAATACTGGTCTGTGTGGGTGGGTTTGCGGTACACCTCAGTTTGCAAATTTCCTCTATCAGAAACTGAGACCTCACAGTCCAAGAAAGCCAACCTGCCATTTTTTACATCTTCTCGTGTGAACTTGATATATTTATCCACAGAGTTGATGTGATCAGTGAAATGTTGGACTTCCTGAGATTTAATTTTAACCCAGGTGTCAACATACCTGAACCAATGACTTGGTGGTCTCCCTGAAAAGGACGTCAAGGCTCTCTTTTCTACCTCCTCCATGTACAGGTTGGCAACAATAGGAGAAACTGAAAGTTATGCACCATAACTCATGTTCCCTGAAGGAAAGGAACGAGGTGCAACATACTTGCTATGGGAATTGCGCCCCCGCGCGATTACCTGAAGGAATACATTCACGCCTTTTACGGCAGGGGGCGTCACCCCGCGTCAGAGGTACTGCCCTTTAGGTACTTAAGCGACTGACGCCCCTCCAACTTTCTCCAAAATTGCACTTCACCGAGCTTTCAGCATTGAAAAGGGCCAGATATGTTGCACCTCGTTCCCTTCCTTCAGGGAACATGAGTTATGGTGCATAACTTTCAGTTCCCTTTCAGTTGGTCTCTCGGTGCAACATACTTGCTATGGGAACGTAATCATTCACGCCCTTGAAATGCTCAGTAAAATGCCTGCTAGTGTGAACGTCTGCCTTTGACCAGTAGGCATCTCAAAGCTACTTTCTATTGTGTATTAGAAAGAACAGCCTGAGTGACATCACACGCAGTAACATCCAAACTGTAGTACTTTGCAAAAGTGTTTAATGAGCTCCAGTTCGCAGCAGCACAAATGTCTGCAACTGGCACGCCCTTGAACAGTGACCACGAAGTGGCCAAGCCCCTAGTTGAGTGAGCGTGCACTCCAGGGGGCACCTGTTGACCTTTGCTACTGTACGCCCTCTTAATGGCCTGTCACCCAATGTGAGAGGCGCTGTCTTGATAGAGCCTTTCCTGTAGCAGGTGCTGCAAAGCAGAAAAAGTTTTTTTTTAGTATAATTTTATTCATTTCATATTAAAAACAATGACAATCATTTAAAAAGAAATTTTAAACGAAACATAAAATGAAAGGAAGCAGAAGAAGAAAACATTTCTTATCATATCTGCTCCTTATCAAACAATCAATTCAAACTATCAATTCAAACATAAATATACTTATTTGTAATACAAAATAATATAGTCTCATCAGAGATATACAGTCGCATCAAAATATCTAATGTAGTTTGTTAAATTAGAATCAACCTAAATGTAACTCTTTAACAAAATAGTTTAAATCATTTTCTTGAATTCATTCATTCATTCAACCTTTATTTAGTCAGGTAAATCTCATTGAGCCTCGAGGGCTCATTTACAAAAGCGACCTGCTACAAACTAAAGAATGATGAACAGCAATGGTAGAATTTCCTTAACAACAACAAAAAACAGAAGAAAAAAAAACGTAGGAGAGAAATAGAAAGTGAAATGCAAAGTATCAAAACTAGCAAAACACCACAAGGTAGATGTACAAAATCAAAAACAGGAACATATCTGCAATGGTTTTTGCCAGGTTTCCAAAAGATTTTTAAAACCATTTAGGGAGGTCAGGGCCGAGAGCTTCAAATCTTTTTGTAAGATATTCCAGGAAGCAGGAGCAGAGTAGGAGAAGGCCCTTTTTCCAAGTTCAGTCCTCACTGACGGAACACAACTGAATATTAGTATGGACTTCACATTTTTTACATTGTCCTCAAGTCCATTCCAAAGATTAATTCCTCTTATTGTAGTTGACCTACCCTTTAAACTGGTTCTAAACTTAGGTTTAACAAACATTTTCTATTCCCTTTAAATTATAGCAACTCATCCTTTTCACAAAATAGGTTTGAATGTTAGATGGTAGTGAGGAAGTGTGGGCCTTATACATAAGTAAAAGAATATTATAATCAACCAATTCATAAAACTTGAGTGATTTCAATTGACAAAATAAAGTATTCGAAGGATGACAATAAGATTTCCTCATTATAATTCGTACAGCTTTTTTTTGCAAAATAAAAAAAGGCTTAGTTGTTGTCCTACATGCTGTACCCCAAATATTTACACAATAAATTAAATGCGGAATAATCGTGTTATAATGCAAGTGTAAAGCAGTATTATTTAACAAATCCCTTACTTTATACAATACCGCAATTGATTTAGATATTTTAGTTTTAACAATAGATATATGCTGTTTCCAAGATAATCTGTCATCAATAATTACACCCAGAAACTTTACCTCATTCACTCGACATATCCATCAATTTCAAAAGAAAAATCCAAAGTTTTTTTTTTTTTTTACTAAATATCATAAAATTGGTTTTCTCAATATTCAATGATAACTTATTTCATTTAAACCAAATTTATATCTTTTGGAACTCATTTTTCACCATCCCAAACATCTTTTCCAAGTCTTCACCCAAACAAAAGAAAGTTGGTTTGTTTCCCTCCATTCTGCTGTTTTCTGTATGTAAGTGCGTAAAGCCCTCACAGGGCAGAGAGCCTTTAATCTCTCCTGTTCCTGAGTAAGGACAGGGGCAGGTGGGAAGGAGGAGAGGTCAAAGTCTAGACTCCTATGGTTCAAAGTCAAGACCTTGGGAGTATAAGCGTGATTAAGCCTCAGGGTGACCTTTGACCCGTCAGGGGCGAATATTGTACATAACGGATGTACAGATAGAGCGTGGAGGTCACCCACGCGTTTTGCCGAGCAAAGAGCCAGTAGAAGAGCAGTTTTATAAGATATAAGATCTATCTTAATCTATCTTAATCTCGCTCAGAGGCTCGAATGGCGGGTCACAAAGAGCTCCCAAGACCAGGCCAAGATCCCAACCAGGGGTCAATGTCCTGCTGGGTGGCTTGGTTCGAAGCACACCTTTCATATATCTCATTATGATTGGATGAGCTCCAGGAGTCCTGTGTCCCCAGCCCTCGTGACAAGCAGAGATAGCTGCAAGGAACACTTTAATCGTTGAATAAGAACGACCATTTTCCAGTAAATCCTGAAGGAAGGTAAGGAGCTGAGCCAGGTCGCAAGCATAAGGAATGATATTCCTTTCTGAGCACCAGGCTTCAAAAATGCGCCACTTCTGCGCGTATAAGGACTGTGTTGACCCAGCACGGGCATTTTGTATGGTTTTCACCATGTTCTCCGGTAGGCCCGAAGCCATCAGCTTGTCCTTTTCAGCTAACAGGCTGGAATTAGTTCCAGTCCCTGGCCTAAGTGGCTGGACTGCAACGTCCTGTGTGAGCCTTTGAGGGTCCACCAGGTTGGGGAGAGGGCCTTCACGTTGATATGTTAACAGACCGCACTGATCGAGTTTCGCCGAAGACAGAAGAAGTCTATTAATTTTATTAGATCGAGTTGGAGCAAGGAACTTATTATTTCCCTCCAAAACAGGATGTATTGGATTGAGGGGCTGCAGTTTTTGTAAACGAGCAGACCTCCTAATTCCATTTGGTGTCTCACCCGGTGGGATAATGTTGTGTGAGAGCAAGTCTGATGCAGCTTTGTGAGGAAAGTCACGTGCTGCTCGTTCACCGCTTGGGCGTTGAGTGTCCTTAAGAACTGATTACAAATCAGCTTATTTTACACGTGCGTAGCAAGGATTTTCTGAGGGGCGATCGGTTAAAAGATAGAGTGAACCTACAAAAAGCAAGTTGCCCAGTAGCTCAATTGGTTAAGCATTGGCTTGGCGCGCAGATCCTTTTCTCGAAGCTGGTTCGAATCTCACTCGGTTCGGTTAAAACTTATTTTATGTTTGTCTTTTATTGGATAAAAAAATGAGGACTGAGATTAAAAAGGAGTTTGTGAAACTCCTTTTTTTTATCCAATAAAAGACAAACTTAAAATAAGTTTTAACCGAACCGAGTGAGATTCGAACCAGCTTCGATAAAAGGATCTACGCGCCAAGCCGATGCTTAACCAATTGAGCTACTGGGCAACTTGCTTTTTGTAGGTCCACTCTATCTTTTAACCGATCGCCCCTCAGAAAATCCTTGTTACGCACGTGTTAAATAAGCTGATTTGTAATCAGTTATTAACAAACATTAAACTCAGAAACACTAATATATATTTAGCTAACAAATATTTTTTTAGTCGTTTCTGTAGTTAAATTTTAACGAGATTCAGCTCGCGTTAAGGTTGTTGTTAGAACGAGCTGATGACTCAACAACACGTAGCAGTCCCGCCCCTGCACGCAGAAAGTCCCACCCCTGAGTTATCCAGCTCAGCCATCTCGAAATTCCCGCAAAATCTCTGCTGGCGCTACAAATTCTGGGATAGCCTCTGCCAGAAAGGATACTCGGATGCATCCTCGGATTTCAACAGGAAATAGGCCGCATTCCTCGGCCGCATGAGGAGGAGTCTTCGAATTAGGACAGTCCTCCGCACGGGGCAATGACGTATGCGGCCGACAAATGCGCACTCATGAGGACCCAGTCCCTGAATTGAGACACAGCCATAGTAACATGATCGCAGCTACTGCTGTGATGGTGTGATATTTGTGGCTGCCTTGGAGCGTCCGTCGTGACTCCTCCATCCTTAGAATCTGTTTGACGTGCTCTCCTGTGGTGCGAACATGTCACGTGTTCATCTGGTTAGTGTATTGACCGGTCCCTGTTCACCATGGAGCGGGGGCTGGAACACGTGTCCTCTCTCACCTGTCTTCGCGAAAGGTTGGGGGTCTGTTCGCAGACGCCTCTGGGTCTGTCTTCTAGAGACAGGCCCTGAGGCACCCTGCTGGGGTTTATTGAATAGACTAACACCCCATGAGCCGTGAGGGAGGGGGATGTGCCCCCCCTCCACTTTATGATGGCTGACAGGTCAGAGAGGCCCGTACTGTTGAAAACATTTGTGTTGGTGTTGTTGTTTTTTTTGTTTGTTTTTAAATAGTCAATAAAACAGGGTGTGCTGTTTTATGATCTTTATTCGTGCTTATGTGCAACAACATACATGATTTGATGTCACTGACAGCAGGGAGAGCATGGTTTGTGCATGCAACATAAATACAAATAAAGTCTGAACAAGGTGCGAACATTCCCGTTACCACGTGGGCGGGAGGTCGTCTAAAAGGTAAACGTGGGCCTGGTTCATCAGGCACGTTTTTGTCGGGTGTCCCGGTTAGCTGAGGAGGCCCTATGCCTGCTCGCCTGGCGTGGGACGAACCTATTTTTGCTCCATGCGTGCTCGGAGCGAGGTTGGCTCGGCGGGGGTCTTTGCCGAGGTTCTTCCTCGTATGCTGGCCGCTTCTGCGGTGGCGCACGCGTCGTCGAGCGGTGCCGAGGCTGTGCAGGTCTGCCTCCAGCAGGCTCCCTGGGGGGGGGGGGGGGCGAAACTCAGACGGGGAATGCCCACCCTGAGAGCTTCAGCCTACCTGCGCCTTTGGTCCAGCTTGGTCCGGATTCGCTCCAAAGTCTGACCAAATAGCCCCTCCGTTTCTATTGAATGGTGGAGAAAAGGCACCTTTTGTCCCTCCGGTAAATCCGTCAGCGTCATCCATAGGTGGCGGATCGCGATGACCACTTCCGCTATACCTCTTCCCTGAGCTACAACAGCTGTCCCCATCATACGGAGAACAAAGTCTTTTGCTCTGCGGGCTTCATCCAGTAAGTCGGTGTTCTATGAAATATTATTTTATAAATATTTTATGAATTTTTTATTCATAAATGTTTTATGAAATATTATTTATTCAGAATCGAGAGAGATAGGCAAATATACTCTAAAGAGTATCACAGCTCAAGAGACTTCACAGGAAACTATTTTCTGTTTAAAAACAAATGTTCTTTATTTTAACCACAGAAAATCAAATAGCAAGCAAGCAAGAAAACAAACAAACACACTTACATACAATGATTAACACTTAAACAATTATTCTTACCGTTTGATATCAAAGTGAGAGCCGTTTGTCAACCACAGGCAAAGTGGGCATTAAACAATCCAGGCGATTACTCATTCCATTACAGCTAAGCCTGTCTCTTTTTATCCCTTTAGATAAGGATTGTTTGCGAAACAGAGTTTGGCCAGGCTCTTTCCACAAGCAATGCACTATCTTCAGGAACTAGAGTAACAAAGCTCCGGAGATGACTTGATCAATACTGACTATTCTTATGGTGATGAAATATGCACAGTTTAACTTCTTATCTCCCAACTCCCTGGTAGTGACAGACAGGAAAATCACATACACAATGTCTGGATGTTTCAAACTTTTTAAGACTGATCAGAAAACAAACTTATTTATTCATTATTCAGTCGGCAGCAGCTTGCTTATCCGAGGTTACCTGCAGTTGTTGGAGTTTTTCCGCAAGGTAAGCCTGCATCATTGCGGACGCGTTCATCGCGCGCGCCGCAAGTCCTTGAGCTCTGTAGCACTTCTCGAGGAGAGACGCCAAGGCTCTGCAAGCTTTGCTGGGGAGAGTCGGTTTTGTCCCGGATGACTTGGGAGCTAGGTGGGACGCCAGTGTGTCCTCAATCTGAGGCGCGTTGGTTATTCCCGCCTCATCCATGCCTTTCACGTTGAGGAACTGTGAGAGAGGAAGGAGCATGGGCGCTCGTGGTTGAGACCAGGTGCGGGTTAGTTCCGTGAGGAAGTCCGGGAACACGGGCATCCTTTGCCTCGTTGCTGCCTGTTGTTTTGAATAAAAGTAGTTCCCCGCCAGCCTCTTGACCTTTTGGCGAGGCTGGGGGGTCCGGCTAGGGGATGTTCAGCGCGTCCGCTGCTCTGTGGCACAGGTCGAACAGGGTAGGAATAGAAAAGTCGGTTTCAGGGAGCACAGGTACCGGGGTCCTGGGGAGGTCCTCTCCTGGATCCTCGTTTTCGAGCTCTGGTTCCTCCGCTGAAAATTCGCCCGAGGCTGAGATGGAGATCTCGTCTTCATTCATCAAGCCTCTGGTGTCGAATTCGACTGTTAGATCCACCATGGGAGCAAGCGGGTCAGGGCTGTCGCCCCATTCGATGCGCGTGCTATCGTGCAGAGCCAAGTTCTCGAGCTCCGGGGTCGGAGTGAGGGTCTCTGTGGTGTCTGGGTCCTGTGGTCCAGCTGAGCTTCCCATGGCCTTAGCCACGAGGTCCACCCGATGCCGTAGCACCACATCCAGCATCTGGCTGCAGTGTGGGCAAGAATCGGGTGCGTCCAGAGCTTGTCTTGCATGAAATATACCCAGGCAGACTGGACAGGCCTCATGGGTGTCCGTTGCTGCGAGGGAAAATCCACAGCCGCTGGGACAGACGCGCGAGGTTGGGCTCGCCGTCCCGTTGGTTTTCCTTTGAAGTTTTGTCTTTCGCTTTCCTTTCTCCGGAGGCATGTCCGAGACAAGGCGAGCGAGTCCTTCCAGAATCATTTTTCTTCTTTGTTCAAGTGTCTCCTCCGTCATGTCGCTTTCGCTGGCTAGCCAGCTAGGATGTTAGCCGGGGTAGCGGTTGTGGCGTAGTTATAACACTGTTGAGCAAAGCAACCTGTGGAGAGAGGAGGAAAAAACTTAAAGGTTATAGAAATGTGCTGGACTAGCGCTAGTCCAGCAGTACGCAGGGAAAAATTCTCTGTGCGCTCTGTGCAGGGAGCGAGCTCACCTCAGGTTGAGCAATGGAGCAGCAGAGAGGTCCCGCGAAGAGAGGTAGTTCAGGTTTTGCGAGGTGAATGGCAAAAAAGAGAAAGTTGGTGGGGCGACCGTCGCTTAAGTACCTAAAGGGCGGTACCTTGACGCGGGATGACGCCCCCTGCAGTGTTGCCAGATAGAATCCAGGTTTTCCAGCCCAAAAATCTGTTAAACACAGCCGAAAACCCGCCCAATCAGAAAGTGTCACGTGACACATCACATACA
>JBBPBX010042544.1:0-14487 GCA_038048925.1 Garcialebias charrua
AGCAACATTCAAATCTACTGACAAACTACTTACTTCCTCTGTCTCTTCCGAGCATAGAGGTGTTGGGCCATTGTTTCGGGACATTTGTGACTCCTTGCCTATTTCGAACTGTTCTGTTCGAGGCGCGGGAGGTGCAGTTCCAAGGCTCGGGGGTTTCTGTTGGGACCACTCATTTTTACACGAGTCTAGGTCCTCACACTTCAATTTCTTTTGAAGTTCACCCACCGATGGGCCTTGTTTTTCACCCATCTGGTTCGATCTGAACCATTTTGGCTTCTTTCTCCAGCGGATACCCCCACTTTGTGGTTTGTCAGGTTGAAAGGTCTGTTTCTTTTCGCCTTTGTTAGGAGAGGGAGTTGATGAACTTGTCCCTTCTAGCTCCAGCGAGTGGGATTTGACCGCTTCATTCGGGGACACCTGTAAGGGTGTTTTGGCTTGCATGTTAGCTGCAAAGACATCCGCAGCACACTGTACTATTTCATGCAAAGATGTTGCTTCTAAATCACCCCAGGCCAAGTTCCATGGCAACTTGAATCTAACATCAGGGATTAGATTATCCCTGAAAACAGATTTGAAAAGCGTCTGCTCTTCCAGGTCAGGTTCCATCATGTCACCTATATACGCCTTCAAAATTCTGGCAAAGAAAAAATATGGATGTTCATCGTTTCTCTGCAAGACATTTCGGGCAGCTGAGTAGTCACCACACAATGAGAAAGATTTTTCCTCTGTGCAAGGTGCAGGGGGAGCAAGTTCATGGCTCCGGGGTTCCTCTTGGTACCCTCTGATGTATGGGTCTTCTAGAGGCACATACTGTATGAGCCTTGGACGCGTACCGTCTTGAACTTCCATCTTTAACTTGATTTTTTGTGAAAATCAATAAGACAGTTCGAATTTTAATGTGTGCAAATAAATCTTCACTTTTAATGCAGCACTGAGTCAATCAAACTAATCAGCTGTCTGGTTTAAGTGTTTCACTGTGTAATAAGTATTTCTATTCATAGGTACCTTCTTCAGGTTTTACCCTCAAATGAATTGTAAAAGTTAAATGCCTTTTTGCAGTGTTAACTTTAAAATATAACTTATTTTTCAACAACAGTTACTAACTAACCCAAGCATGACGTCCGTTTTACTTACTCAAACACTATTTAAAAGATTCGAAATAAATACATTGTTCACACTAAAATGTACCCAGAATGCTGCTCCATTATGCCTTAAAAAAGATGTATTGCAGTTTGGCTAAACTGTTTTGCTGTATTTGACAGTTATCAGGAGTGAAAAATGTACTTTCGTTTGTTATTTTAAGCTTTTCATTTAAAATAAACTGGAGTCATTAATTTTACACAGAAAAACGTTAAAAATGCGATTTTTAACTAAAAGTGTGCAGTTGTGCACACCAATTCTGTTTAAAATTCAGAGATGCGAAGAGCTTAATGTGGAAACGCTCTGTTCTCCATCATTTTTTCTTTTTTTTTATTTAATTTGAAAATCAAATAAAAAATGCTTTTTGAGTGTTATTTTAAATCTCTTCAGTATTTAAAACGAGCATCAATTGTTCGTCTGTACCTCTGTTATTCAAAAATTCTTTATTTAAAATAAACAGGATTTTTTGTTTGTGTACAGAACAATTTTAAAGCTGGTAATTTTTACCATAAAAAATGCTGACTTTATGAGGTGTTGAGAGAAAACTCATCTATTAACGTCCAGCAGGGGGCAGCGTCGAGTATGTTATCACGAAGCGACTGAGTTTAAATCAGTACATGGAAAGAAAACAACCTATTAGGGTTAGTTTTCAGTAAGAACGTGATAATTGCTCGAACCGCGTTCTTGTCAGAGACAAGTTTATGTTGCTAGACAGTGTTGATGGCTTCAGATGAGTGTTTAAGTGTGTGTTCGTGTGTGAACGAGTGTGAACCAGCGAGTGTGACCTGTCACTCAAAGTGCGGCACCTGGAAGTGACGACAAAAATGGGCGGGCCAACGCAGCGTGCGTAGCGCGTCACCAGCTTCTTACGTGAGCGAGGCGGAGCTCGCTAAACAGATACGTGACGTCAACCAATCAATCACAGCGTTTGCAGTGCATTACCCAAGCGTTCATGGTAAATGTAGTTTCTTACCTTCGACCAATGAAGTACCGGAAATGACGACAAAGTGGGTTGGTCGCAACGGCGTGCGTTCCCACTACAGCGAATCAGCGTTCGCCTCGAGTGATTGACAGCTCACAGCTCTCGTTTCATCCAATCACAGCTCATAAACAAACGTGTGGGACACGTAGCTCTGTAACGTTACCTTAGCACAGCAGACCACAACTTTATGGACTCTTAAAACAACTCAAACGCTACGAATTAACTTTCCAAAATTCTGAAACATGCGGCGAACACACCTAGACAGGCCAACTTAGTTACGCTCAGTAACCCAGCACTGCAGCTGTTGAACAAACACGGACTCTCTCGGAGTCACTTCAAGGTCGGTTCCGTCCACGTTAAAGGAGCAGAACTCGGGTTTCACGAACCACTAACCGACACGTTCTAACAGTATATGCTGCTTCGACCTTCTTTAAAATGTAAAATACCACAACAGCAATCTTGTAGATGTTAAATTAGCTTCCAGGCACTATGACTCGGCGGTCATTTCAACAAAGCTCCGTACAGGAGTCTGTGCGAGTGAGCTGGATCGGAACCGAACCAGAACCTCCACAGACTACGGCTGACAAAAACTTCACCTGAATGCTTCCAACAGCGTGTAACAGAGTTGAAACAATAATAATCTCACAGCTTCAAATGATAAAAACATGCAGAATCTGCCTGTCTTGAACACCTCAGCCAAATTATTATCCTCAGAGTTTAAAACTTGGATCCCACTATGCCAACCATGACGTTACAGTTCATGAGAGATTACAGATACATCGACAAACTTTAGAAGCCGATACGAGGCCACCAGATGTAAAGGGTTTAGAGGGGGGTCAGTTTAATACTGACCTCCTTTTTACCTTAATTTACTTATTCAGATTGAATAGTAATTTCACGGATTCTCTTCTTTTTCAGTTTATTCAATATTTCTGTGATCTTTATGATGGACAAATAAACAGAGCCATTAAGTGACAAAGACGTTAACTTAGTTTGATATGTCAAAAAGACACTATCATTTATTTAAAATAAATCAACTAAATTAACACCATTACACTTGATTGACATGATTTCACTTTCTTTCAATTTAAAACGTCAGCACACTTAAATTCAACACAACAGACATAAATATTGGATGTTAACATATTTAGTCTGAGGGGCTTCAGCTTAAAATAGTTTCCAGCTTAAGATTGAGAGGGAAAGGGAAAAGGAGGAATAAGAGGTTGGAGAGATTAAGTTATTTATCTCGAGTGTAACCAGAGATGACACTTTCCATCCGACTTCGGCTAAATCCCAGGTACGTTTGTAAACAGCTCTTTACCTTTTGACGATGCGTCTGATAAAGATATCACCAGCCTCCCAGGTGCACAGAGTCCTTCCGGCCCTCGTACGTCTGAACTGGTCGTTTACTTCCAACGTCTCCTCGGATCCGCGTCAGCCGTCAGAAACATGTGGCAGCTTCTGGCCGACTTCAAGACGAGATGTTTCTCAAAGAAAGTTCATTAGGAACTTTGGAGCTTTTGCTCGGGGAACTGGATGGAGGCGTCCATCAGTTCTAGCTGACAAGTTAGTCTTTGGCTCTTGACCAAGCTTGACCAGCTGCAAGGCAGAGAGCTTTCAGGTCTCTGTCCATTCAAACTCTCTGTCCATTCAAAGACTGAAGCGTTTCCGCACAGTTAGAACTTAAAAAGAGACTTAGAGAGGAGAGAAACTTGTCTCTTTTTCATTGGTCCACTCGTTATCACTATTCAAGGTGAAATTCAGCACAGAGAAGGAAATTGTTTAGGAAAAGTATCTGAGTGAGAGACTTTCAGACGCTAGATGAGAGTTTTAGCTGAAACTCGACAAAAACAATTTCAGTGTAAGTCAGTTTGACATTTTAGCTGAACTTTGACACCTTTTCACTTGCAGAAATGACACATTGATGTTTCACATTTAAAGAATAACAGCATATAACATATATCATGAAAATGACAAAAGTTATTCTTTTGATTACATTAGAATAAAATCAAAGGTAGAAATAGTCTCTTTTGGTGACTATATTCTGATTACAACTAATGGAATGATTTTGTGATAAATGTCTTGCTTTACTGAGAGGTCAGTAAAGATCATCTCTGGAACAGTTCAAAAGTACACAGATGTAATAAAGTGAACATGGTCATGTCCACTACATTTGGTACAACCCTCCTAAAAACTTCACATGTCTTACACAAGTTACAGAACTGCTCAATATCAGATCTCATTCCTGGCCAATAACACACTGTCAATGCTTTCTTAAATGTTCGTTCAGCACTGTAATGACCAGAACATGGATTACCATGAAAAAATTGCATTGTCTCTGTAACCAGTGCCACTGGAATTAACACTTGATAAACCTCAGGTTTGCCAG
This sequence comes from Garcialebias charrua, assembly GCA_038048925.1. NCBI lineage: Eukaryota > Metazoa > Chordata > Actinopteri > Cyprinodontiformes > Rivulidae > Garcialebias > Garcialebias charrua. Next base: position 4,512 of record JBBPBX010042544.1, read on the forward strand.
GCGGTGTTTGACCTTTTCGACACAACAAGTTATTACATAGCAACAAGTTATGAAACTGCCACCATAGTTTCCTCTGCATTTTACCTTTTACCTGTCTGAGGTAGGGACGTTTCTTGTTTTTAACCCAATTATGCACTTCCCCGAGAACAGGATCAGCAAGTTGCGCATTTACAATGTCCACGTTATGGGCAGATAATGTCTGTTGTAATGTGTCAAACCCCACATTCACATGTGTCCTATCAGTGTCCACACAACAAACTTTTGGTACCATATCGGTCCTCTCTAAATGTTCAGGGGTCGAGCATGACCCCTCATCATTACCCCTCGCCTCAGACAGTGAGACAGATTGTCCTGTATCACTAGGCGAAGAGTGAGCTTCAGGTAGCGTCGTACTTGTCATCTCAATAGAGTCCTGTCCCAATGGTATCCGTGACATGGCATCTGCATTTGTGTGTTTCTTACCCTCTTTGTGAGTGATTGTCCATTGATACGGATCGAGCTCCAACGCCCAACGACCCCTGCGTCCTGTAGGGTCATGCGTAATGTCCATTTTCCTTAAACTAAGCAAAGGACGATGATCAGTAATAATGGTGAAAGGATTGCAACTCAGGTAATGTCTAAAGTGTCTGACTGACCACACAATAGCATACAGTTCTTTGTCATAGGTAGACCATTTCCTCTCTGTTTTTGACAGTACATGACTTGCAAATGCCACCACCCTTTCTTGTCCCTGTTGTATCTGTGATAGTACTGCACCAACTGCCAAATTAGATGCATCTGTGCTCAGAATGAATGGTTCATCAAAGTTTGGAAATGCCATTATTGGAGGAGAAGTCAGTGCCTTCTTAAGTGTTTGAAAAGCTGTGCTACAGTCATCTGTCCATTCAAACACAACTTGTTTTTGGGTAAGTCTATGTAGAGGCTGAGCAATGAAGGCATATTGATGCACAAAACGTCTGTAATATGAGCACAGTCCCAAAAAGGCACGTACCTCTGTCGGCGAACGTGGAACAGGCCAGTCACTAATGCGTTCACTGTTAATTGGGTCCACCGTCAGTCCCTCTCGTGACACAATGTGTCCCATGTACTTCACAGCCGGTTTGCAAAAGTCACATTTCTTAGGGTTTAACTTTAACCCTGCTTGTCTGAAGCGAGTGAGAATGTCTGTGAGATTGTCTAGATGTTCTTCAAATGTTTTTCCCATGCAAATGATGTCATCCAAGTAAATGACACAAGTTGTCCAGTGTAGACCTCGCAGAACCAGCTCCATGAGCCTTTGAAAGGTTGGAGGTGCATTTTTGAGTCCCATGGGCATGACCTTAAATTGGTACAAGCCATCACCTGTAGTAAATGCAGTCTTTTGTCTGTCTGCAGGATCCATTTGTACTTGCCAGTACCCACTAGACATGTCCATGGTAGAAAAGTACTGCGAACCAGACAACGCGTCTAAACTGTCATCTACTCTTGGTAGGGGGTGTGCGTCAGTAATAGTGACAGAGTTCAGTTTTCGAAAATCTACACAAAATCTATATGAGCCATCTTTCTTTTTCACCATCACCACCGGGCTGGCCCAGGGGCTCGAGCTGTCCTCTATCAAATCTTGCGCCTTAAGTGCTTCCACTTGGCGACGGATTTCAGCCTTCATGACTGGAGAGGTGCGGTAGGCTCTCTGAGAGACTGGGGTGTGACAGTTCGTCATGATTTTGTGTGTGACCATGTCAGTTCTACCAAAGTCATGTGGGTGTTGACTAAACACGTCAGCAAAAGAAGTCAAAGTGTCCGTCAGTTGTGTTTTCTGCAATGGCGTCAGGTCTGAATCAGTGTCATCTATAATAGGAGTTGCACCCGGACTGTCAGGTATCTGTCTATTAACATTACCAATAGAACCATCCATAATGGTGAACTCACTCTGGCCCCCTGCCAGGATAGCATGAAAATGTCCCACCTGTGTACCATCATGTAGCATAACTTCACTATGTGAAACATTAGCCACCTTCACACAAATAGAACCGTGCTCTACCCTCGCCACAGTCCATGCCATACCAGTAGAGGACTGATCGGTATAATGTGGTTCGAACACACCAATGTAACCATTAGGTAAAAACCCTTTGAGGGGTACATCAAGATTAGCTGTGATGACCCTCTCTGACATAGCCGGAATGGCAACCGTGGCCGCCACTGTCACCGCAGTCAGGCAGGGAATGTACAAATGTGGACTAACTAGTGGTACAGCTGTACCAGCTACATTGCATGTCATGGTGCGAGTGTCAACAGTAATGCCATTTGCCACCATAAAGTCCCAACCTAAAATGATTGGTTTAGTACAGTTTCTGACAACTTGAAGTGTATGTGTCATGGGCTCACCTGCAATACTTAGGTTCACATAAATGGAGCCTACAGAGTCAAGGGGATCACCTGTGACCCCAGTGAGAGGGATAAACCGTTTCATAATGGGTTTTCTCTGAAGAGCAGGTGTAGCCATTCTAAAAGTCTCACTAATAATAGAAACGTCAGCTCCTGTGTCAACAAAAGCATGCACCACAGTGTCCTCAATAACAACTGACACATATCTTTTGTCTACATCAGTCACACACAAGCTGTCAATAGTACCTGTGTCAGGGTGAATGTCGTTGTCCGTCTGGGCCAAAGAGAAGTTGGTAGCTGACAATTTGCCCTCATTGTCAGCTACTTGTAGTTTCCCTGCTCCCGGTCTTGACGTGCAGGAGACTGGAACCGTACCCGGGCCGGACTGGGAGAGCGATGAAGGCGGCCACTTTCATAGCGGCCCGGAGAGCGACCACGGCTAGCATAGCCCCTGTTTGTAGCGTTGTAGCCCTGCGAGTAGCGTTCAGATGAGCTGGTTCGAGCAGGTGACTCCCGTTGGTTGCGTTCCTCGTCATGTGATGTGCGGAAGGTGCTGCGGCGATGTGTGTTCCGGTCGTCCGATGAGTCTCTGCGGCGTGGAGGTGACAGATGGTAGTCATCCGATGAATATCTGCCCTCACCTCGTCCAGCCGAAGCGGAGCTCCGATGACGAAATCCATAATCCCGCCTGTCCTGTCGATATGCGTCCTCACGCTGGCGGTCAACCGTCATTTGTAGCTGATGAACTTTGTCCGCCAGCATTTCGATCGTGTTTGCCATTTTCTTGAAATCATCCCCCGTAGCTGAGTGGACTCCTTGAGGAGCAGGTGAAGGGAGCTGAGTAGACCACCCAGGTGAGACAGCAGGGTAAACTGGCGTAGAAGAAGACTGCACCGGAGCGGGGGATGTGAACACTCTAGTAGCTTGGTGAGCAGCTTCAATTTGAATAGCCAACTGTAGCGCAGTCTCCAATGTTTTAACCCCCTGTTCATGACATCGCAGTTGGAGGTATGGGTCAAGTCCAGCAATAAAGCGTCTAAATTTTTCTCCCTGTTTAGCATTATCGCCATAAGTTGGAAAAGCTTCCTCGACCAGACGGCAAATTTCTGCAGCGAACACAGGGAGAGCTTCACCAGGGAGGCGGCTGCGTGCATTAATGTAGCTCTGGAAAGTCGACAAATAAGCAGTTTGTCCAAACACGCTTTTCAGCTTTTCCTTCGTGGCTGAATAGTCTGTTTTAACTGCATCGGATAAACTGTCCCAGTAACTAAAAGCAGCTCCCCCCAAGTATGTAGGCAACAGTTTCGCCAAACTGTCTTCAGTAGCATCAGGATCAGCCTCAACAGTCACTTCAAAACGTCTACACCATCTTGAAAAATCCTCTTTTCCATCTCCCACAAACACGTGGCTGTACTGTGGCCTAGTACGACCCGCAGCAGAATGAAAAGGTAATTGTTCCCAAAAGTTACTCTCCATCACTGAGTATTAGACGTTGAGACTAGTAGAAAAAAAATTGGAGGAATTAAAAAAAAAAGTCCGTCCTCAGCAGCAGCTAAATGCGCCTATCAGCATGTGCAACATTAGCTATCTGGCTAATAGCATGCTAAGCATGTGCTCACCGCTCCAATCGCTGAAAGCGTCCACAAACCCGCTGCCACCAGTGTAGAGGACTGATCGGTATAATGTGGTTCGAACACACCAATGTAACCATTAGGTAAAAACCCTTTGAGGGGTACATCAAGATTAGCTGTGATGACCCTCTCTGACATAGCCGGAATGGCAACCGTGGCCGCCACTGTCACCGCAGTCAGGCAGGGAATGTACAAATGTGGACTAACTAGTGGTACAGCTGTACCAGCTACATTGCATGTCATGGTGCGAGTGTCAACAGTAATCCCATCACTGCCACCAGTGTAACACCACCGCTTGAGGTGGAGAAGTGTCACGAACACATCTGAAGGTCGTGGGGTGGAGAAGGAGTAATCACGCTGAAAGGGTTAAGCTTGGCTACACGGACTTTATTCAGCTCTTCAATACAACGTCATCCCCTCATGAACGCTGCCCGCGTCCCCCCGTTGTTTTCGCCCGCTTAACCTGAACACACCCCAAAAACCCCCGAAGAAAAACCCACGAAGAAGAAGTCTCTTAAAGACACAGTAACCTAAATACGTAACTGCCCAAATAAATCATCTTACATCAAAATAAATCAAAATAAATCATCTTACACTAACATGCCTTTTTTCGGGAACACCAAACACATACAGAACACCTCCAATAATGAAACACGGTAAGGTGAAAGCAATAATAAATAAAATATAAAACAATAAAAATAAATAAATAAAAATAAATTTAAAAAAAAGGGAAAGAAAAGAAAACTAGGTGTGCAGGGGAATTTGTATTTCTACATTAAGGCAACAAATTCCATAAATGGCTGCCAGATAGAGTAGAATTTCTTCAAATTTCCAGATTTAGTGTATCTAATTTTCTCCACTTTCAAAAAGGACATGACCTCATTTATCCACATTGTACTGGGTGGAGTTTTAGTTGATTTCCAATTACAGTACAGAGAAGGTGACGCCTAGCGATCAAGGATGTAAAAGCTATCACCTTCGACTCTCTTGTGGAGTATTGACTATATTGCTCCGGGAGACCAAATATGACAGTATAAGCCGAGATGTCAATAGTTTTCAAATGTACGATCGATATGGTATGAAAGTAAATTTGCCAGACGTTCACAAGGGCTGAGCACGAAAAAAACACATGTGTAAGATTGCAGGGCGAGCCTCCACAGCGGTCACAAACATCTATTACATTAGGGTAGATCCGTGCCAGTCTAGATTTTGAATAATGACATCTGAATACCACCTTGAACTGTATCAGGCTCAGGCGGGCACATATAGAGGTTTCATGAATAGCCATCAAGGCTTTCTCCCACCAGTGATCATCAAAAACCAGCCCCAATTCCTGCTCCCAAGCTCTCTTAGTGTTTGTGGTTAAAAACACATCATATGATTGAATCGAATTATAAATCTTTGAAATTAAGGACCCTTGCAATGGGTTAAGTTGTATAAATTCGCTCCACTGCTGTTCAGGAGGCAGATGAGGAAAATGAGTAAATAAGGATTTTGCACAAGCTCTTATCTGAAAGTATCTAAACAGATGAGAGGGTGGGAGATGAAATTTAGAAGCTAAATCAATGAAAGAACAAAACAACCCTTCTCTAAATAAATCTTTGAAACATTTTAGTCCTTTATTCAGAGTCAGAGTACTTTTATTAACATTGCACAAGTTTTCACCAATACAGCGTGAATATGTACGCACAGTCATCCTGAAGGGGGGGTGAGTGTGTGAAGCTGCTGCCAATTCAGACCACATGTCATAGCACTTTGAGATTTTCATTAATGAAAAGTGCGTTATAAATTGAATTCATTATTATTATTATTATTATTATTATTATTATTATTATTATTATTATTATTATTATTATTATTATGTGACGAATCACATTATGTTCTTCCCATTTATTCTGCCATAAGGAGAATGTTGGATCAGTAAGAGCAGGTTTAAACATTGTTTTTTTTTAAATTGGGGTCAAGACTATGGGGTCTGTAAATTTAAACTGTTTCCTAAACTGAATGTATCTACAACTATGGGGTTGGTAGTTTGGCCAGAGGGATTCACAGAAGTTGGACCTGTAAGCAAAGCTGAAAGTGAAGCTGAGGGACATGAATACAGTATATTTCTAATTGACACCAGGTTATATCAACAGGATTAGACCAGAAAGCAATTTTGTTAATATTAGCTGCCCAGTAATAAAATCGAAAATTTGGTAAGCAAAGACCACCATGAAACTTACAGTTCTGAAGTGTTTTTTGTCTTACTCTGGGTGTTTTGCCGTTCCACAAAAAATTACAAATAGCTGAATCTAAAGAATTAAAAAAACTTCTTGGTAAAAATACAGGTAGACATATAAAAAGAAACAAAAATTTTGGCAGGATGTTCATTTTAACAGTACTTATTCTCCCTATCAAAGAGAGTGGGAGGGATTCCCATTTTTGAAAGTCTTTTTTAATGTCCACCAAAAGTGAAAGAAAATTTTTAGAGCACAGAGACTTAAAAGATCTGGTTATGTTGACCCCAAGATATCGAAAACCTGAAGGGCATAGCTTAAAAGGGACATCCGATTGGGAGAGTTGTAGGGCCAAGTGGTTAACAAGATAGCATTCACTCTTGATGACTTTATACCCTGAGAACTGGGCGAATCTGTGAAAAATTTTCACAATTGCGGGACAAGTTCTTATTGGATCAATAACATATAGAAGCAAATCATCCGCATATAATGACAATCTTATTTCTGTATGGCTCCTGATGATTCCATTAACACTTGGAGAGGATCTCAAAAAAATACTCAAAGGCTCTATTGCAAGTGCAAACAAAAGGGGCGATAGGGGGCAACCTTGTCTGCATCCTCTATTTAAAAGAAAATATCCGGATCTGTTATTATTGGTAATAATACTGGCACAGGGCAAAGTGTAAAGAAGGCGTATCCACGATATAAAGTTTTTACCAAATCCAAATTTTTCCAAAACGACAAACAAATAACTCCATTCAACCCGATCGAATGCCTTCTCAGCGTCAATTGTTATGACAACCTCAGGCGCTAGTGAAGTCCCCCTCGAATAAATAACATTCAACAATGTGCGAACATTGTAATAAAGTTGACGTCCCTTTATGAAGCCAGTTTGCTCCCTGGAGATAATTGTTGGGAGAACTCGTTCAAGTCTTTGAGCCAGGGCCTTTGCAAGAATCTTTGTGTCAACATTCATTAAAGATATTGGCCGGTAGGAGGTACAGAGATCAGGATCCTTGTCCTTCTTTAAGAGAACGCTGATAGAAGCTTGCCTTAGCGAAGGGGGAAGTGAACCATGTGACAGAGACTCAACATAGAATAGAGCAATGGAATAAGTTTAGCTTGAAATGCTTTAAAAAACTCAGATGGGAATCCATCGGGTCCCGGAGCTTTATTATTTTGCATATTTTGTAAAGAAGTATTTAACTCCTGGATAGTCAGACCAGATTCTAGATGATCAATCAATTCTGGGTGTAAAGAAGGAAACTGAAGCTCATCCAGGAACTTATGCATATCAATCAGATCTTGTGGAAGTTCTGATTTATACAGGGACTCATAAAATGATGAAAAAACCAAATTAATAGTTTGCATGTCCTCCTGCTGGACCCCCGAGCCGTCTGTAATACGACATATTGAACGTGAAGCTGCTTGACGGTGCAATTGATGAGCTAATAATCTGCTTGGCTTGTCTCCATGTTCGTAATACCTAGCACGAGAATGAAGCATAAGGCGCTCCGCCTCATTAGTTGTAATAAGATCCAGCTCAGTTTGTAGGACCAAACGACGCTTTGAAAGATTATCAGATGGAGCAACTGCAAGCTGTTGATCAACCAATTCCAACTCAGATACAAGCTTCTGAATCTTTGACATCTTCAATTTCCTCACATGCGCAGAATATGAAATTATCTGACCACGTAAATATGCCTTCAAAGAATCCCACAGGAGCGCCCTAGAAATTGGTTCAGAATCAGAATCATTAAGTGCAATAAAATCCTCTATTGCGTCCGTAATAAATTTGTGAAATTTATCATCTAATAATAATGAGGTGTTAAATCGCCATTGAGAGGGATATCGAGGCCCAGGTGCAATCTGAAGATCAAAAGAGACAGGAGCATGATCCGAAATAATGATTGGGTGATATGTAGCATTTGATACTTTAGGCATAAGTTTAGCATCTATAAAAAAATAATCTATACGTGAAAAAGTCTGATGAACAGGTGAATAAAAAGAATATTGCTTATTGTTCGGATTATGAGATCTCCAGGGGTCAACACAACCATTATTTAACATGAAACTATTTAGGGTTCTAGCCATTGATGATTGGGTTAGAACAGGTTTAGAACGGTCTAACAGAGGATCTATAGTACAGTTCATATCCCCACCAAAAATCAAAACAGAGTCATTCAAAGATGGCAGAATTTCAAACAGCTTATTCATAAAACCAGGATTGTCAAAATTGGGAGCATATACATTAACTAGCAAGGTGGATACATGGAATAAAGTACCTAATACTATCAGATATCTGCCATCTTTGTCTGAAATTACTTTAGTCATTTTGAATGGCACAGATTTACCTATTAAAATAGCAACCCCTCTAGCCTTTGAATTAAAACTAGAGTGGAGTACCTTTGCAACCCATGAACATTTAAGTCTAGACTGGTCTTTAATTCTCATATGGGTCTCCTGTAGAAAAACAATGTCAGGTTTCAAATGTTTTAAATGAGAAAACACCTTACTTTGCTTGACAGCACACCCTAAACCTCTAATATTCCAGCTAATAAATCTTACATTTGAGTTATTTGCATTAGCCATGTAAAATATGTGTTAATATTGATGAAACATCCAGCCTCCGCCCCCACGTACCAGGTACAAAAAAACAAACAAACAAACAAAAAACAAAAAAAATTAAAAAAACACACACAACACAACACATCCCACATCCCTCATCCCTCCCCCAGATAGCACTTACCATTATCCCATCCCCAAACGGCGGAATACCATTGCAAACTCCAATTGGAGTCATAAACCTAAAGACTAAACTTAAGGTTTTGAACCCAACCATCAACCTCAATTCACCCCAACTCAGTTGGAGCTCCTGCAAACAAATATAAACGAACGTGTATTTAATAACAGAATAAGTATATTACATGTCACCAAATCCTCTTATGTCTCCTGTTGGTCTAAAGTTTAGACCAACCTAAAAAGCCTAAACAAAAATGTTCCTAAACTGAACAATATGAACAGTGCCACTCACTTCATTTTAAACTAAACAAGGTCAAAAATATTTCAAATAAGCAATACAGCCATCACTGTCAAAAGTCATTTTAGAATAAAGAAAAATCTGATTGAAACTTTTACTTACAGTCCAGCCATAATTTGAATATTAAGGTGGTGATGACAGTTTTATTTTGTCTTCAGTGTTTTCACGAAGGCAGCCGCCTCCACAGGTGAAGTAAACTCTCTCGTGACACCTCCTTTAGTGATGCAAAGACGAGCTGGATGCAGCAGTCCAAACCGTATGTCCGGAACCTCTCTGAGCTGACGTCTGACGTCATTGAAAGCTGCACGGGCTTTTGCAATCCGAGCAGTAAAATCAGGGAAGATGGAGATTGTGGCGTCTCCCACTTTTACCCGCTGCTGGGCTCTGGCACGCTGTAGAATGTTGGCGCAGTCTGTATAATAATGTAAACGAGCTATTATAGGGCGGGGCCGCTCACCCGGCTTCGGTCTGGACTGTAGAGATCGGTGCGCCCGGTCCACCACCGGTTCCTTATCCAGGCCGAGCGCATCCTTAAGCAGGGTGGAAATCATATTAGCGCTGATGGGGTTACGCTCCTCCGGAAGTCCAATAATTCTAATGTTATTGCGCCGAGATCTTGACTCCAATTCTTCACATTTATTATCAAGAGCGAGGACCTGCACCGAAAGCTTGTCCAAATTACTCTTGAGTGAAATCACATCATCAGTGCAGGAAGACAGCGG